>OY390722.1:897672-1143353 GCA_959613375.1 Heteropelma amictum
AACAATTGCGACAAACTGTGGGACGTACCGAGCGACCTGATCGCCCAGCTGCGTCGACAGTCCGAGGAGGAACGTTATCGCAAATACAAGAAAAAGTATTATTGACTCGCTTGTGAGGAATTTGAACAAAATACGCAAATTTGAACAAAAGATAGTCTCTAAAAATGATGGTATCGAGAAAAAGGAGAAAAACTCTTCGGTAAATACCTTTGGTGCCTTTCAAAAAAAAAACTGGCGCGACGGAAAATTCCGTCGGGAAAAAGAAAGAAATTGGTTTCTTCACGAGTCGGAGACTCTTGCTTAGAGTATTTATTGTAGTCTCAGATTTTATGACAAAAAAATCCGAGCTTTTTTTTTTCATGGCGATTAAGATTCACAAAGTTTTTTTCCATCCATTATTTTTCTCCGTTTTAACGCCAAAGCGTGATCGCAGCGCGAAACTAGTGGCATTTTATTCGACACTTTCACAGAGTCGAGCTTCGGTATAATAAAAGGGCAAAAGAAACGTCCTTTCGCGATTCATTATTTATCGATACGGCGAATTAATTTTAATTTATCCATCAAAGCAGCGTGGAAAACATCGAAATGCTCGTTTTTATGGAACTTCCGGTGCCCGAAATGAATTTCGAAAAATTCTTTTGTAGAAATCGAGGCGTTTGATTTTTTTGGTCGAGCCAAAATCGAGTAAAACGTTGGATAATTAGAAAAGAAAAAGGAAAAGGAAAGTTGCAGGCCAATTGAAATTTTTCAATGTTGCTTTATCGTCGACTAATTCGGTGAATTCAGTCATTAATTAATGAACGTCATCGTTGGATGACCAAAAAAATGTGTTTCTTCAATTTTGCTTTTTAGATACAAACATGCGAATATGCATTTTACATTGAGAAAAAAAATCGACGAACAATCGTGGGGACTGAACTCTGCATTACAGTTTTTTTTCTTCGTTCTTCGTTTCGTTCACTTTTTTCAATGTGTCATTCTTGCAGCCCGATAACGCCATATTATACACTAAGGACTTGTACATACCGTTTCGTAATTTGTTATGTTACGTTAATAAAGTGCCAAAGAAAAACAAACAAGAAAAATACCAAGTTATGAATAATTGAGAAGAAAAGAAAACCAAAACATCACCGTGTCTTCATATCTAAATCGACGAGAGGTAAATTTCGCAAGGTTTTTTCAAGGTCGGTCAACTAGGGATCGACAATTACCAATAATCGGTAAAGAAGCGTTCTTGTTGATCATCCGCTGGTCAATCTAAATCATCGGTTCTCTAGGGATTATCGTTACCGGCGGTCGATAAAACAGAGTCGTCTTGTTGGTTATCCGCCGCCGGTCCATCTAGAGGAGATATCTCGTTTGAATATTCTCTTTTTCATGACTTTTCTTTCGCAAAATTGACCGACCGACGATAAATCGACCGAGTCGAACAAAAACTGTAATTCAACAAAGATTATCGACTCACACGTTACGGGAATCGCAGTTTTCTCTTCTTGAACGTTTTCGTTGAATTCGTTCGATTCTTTGGCGATTATCGTCCGTTCCGTGACTCGAGGGTCCTCCGGGTCCTTCTTTGATTCTTGTTCCGTATAAACCAGCGGTGCATGTTCCTCATTCTTGGTAACCATCGAGGCGCCGCCGCCATCCGCTGACGATTGTTCCCTCTCATTTGTATTTCCTCCCGACACGCTGGATTGCTCCTCGGAATTTAGTTTTCTCGTCTCTGAAGCAAAAATCGTACAAATCAGAATTTCAAAATTTCAAAATTTCAAAATTTCAACACAAAAAACCATTCGCATTTTCGTTTTTTTCGAATCGTCACGAAATCCCTAGCATTACCCATAGTTCCGTCGCTGACCGTTGGCACCCTTGCGACGCCATCTCCCGTGGTTCCCCTCGCTCCCTGCAGTGGCGCGATCGTCGCAGCGTCGTGCGCAATTTTAGGGAAATCCCTGCATTTCGATGGTTTTTTCTCCATCTCTATAAAAAAAACCATACAAGATCATTGAATTTTTAATCCTCTCTCTCTCTCTCGGTATTTTCCTTTGTTATTAACAATCGAAAACGGGAATCGTTCTTACTCTCGAGTTCCTGAATAATTTCCTCCAGCTCCGGATAATTGAACAGAAAGAGATTGCTCCTGCGATCAAAGCCCACAGTCGCGAGAGGCAGCAGCATCTTCCAATGCTCCTCCAAGCCGATGATGGTCACGTGATGACCGGACGATTTAAACTGTTCGATCGTATCCGCGTAAGCCGTAGCTCTCTTCGAATCGAGAATTCCGACTGAAAAAAAAAAGGAAAAACGCCGGCGATTTTTTCGACAATGAATTTCATCTCGAAATTTGAAAATCTCGACGTCCGGCTCACTTATCAAAATTCTACGCGCGTTGAACATGGCTATATCGTTGCGGAAGCTGCCGTCGTTTTTCTCCTCCGCGAAAAAGTTGGTGACATTTTTCTTCGCCGAATTTATCACACCGAGAATGTCGCAATTGTTCGTCTGCTTGAACGGCACGTGGGTGGGAGGATTCGTCGAGAAACAGGTCATTCCCATTTGCAAATTGCGCGATACTCTGACGTTGAAGGAACGAATTTTGCGTAGGGAAGAATTTTCGAAAATTGTCGACATATTTGTCTCGCAAAATGAAAATAAAAGCAAAATTCTCACGGGAAAGCCGTCACCAGCCTCTCCGCCAATTTCAACGACATCGAACGCATCATCGGTTCGGTGTGATCGATCACGATGTAATATCCGGCGCTTTTTTGCATGTCGTGACTCAGAGATCGAATCATCCGCGAGGTATACTCGGTCGGTCCTGAAAGAATTCGTCAATTCGAAATTCCATTTTTCAAGGTCACTCCTTTCGCAATACCGTCATCGACGTTGATCCAGAATCATCGAAATTTTCACGCACTCATGCACATTGGAAATTCCAGCCAGTGTAAGCCAGTGACCCAACCGCTGGAAAACGCGCAAGTCACGTTTCTCACGCCCATGACCATGCGACCCTTGTCGCACTTTAACGAGCACTCTCGACCTTCCATCGTCTCGTAACACTTCCAAAATCCGTTTTTCACCAGCGGCGGAACGTCGCAGGCTGACGTTTCGATCGTGGAAAAATAAAATCAATCCTTTTCACCCGCTGTCTTCTTTTTACCCCATTTTGGAGAGGATTTTTGGTTTTGAGCAGATATCCCTCGCGTTTTCGTCGATTAAAATCCTCATATCCGTACTTACCGATCTTACAAACGAAGGGCTGCTTGCTGAAGCAATCCAGGCCGTAATAGTGTGGTTTCACGTGATCGGTACGGTCCAGATTGAGGCAGGACGAGCTGGCGGGATCGTGGTCGAGGCCGGTGTCGATCAACGCCCAGGGTGGGAAACCTTCGGAATTTTTCGTCCTCGATATCTTCTCGTTGTTGCCGATCCAGTACCATTCGTCCGCCTTTGAACGAAATTCACCGCCCAGCCACACGTGACGAATTCCTTTTCGGCGAGTTGGACACAGTTTTCGGTTAGATTCCTTTGACGAAAGAATTGAAAAAGGCGGACCTAGTGATTTTCCTCTCTTTTTCTTGGAGATATCGATGCGATACCTCGAGGATGATCGCCCATCGCCTCGATGATGAGCCTGAGCGCGTCGGCGCTTCCCACGTGGGCGAGAACGCTTCCTCGTTCGTTGCAAAACGACCGACTTTCCGACCAAGTCTTGTCCAGCGGATAAATGATGTAGGTGCTGTTGCCGTGAGCAAACTTGGCCGGCTCGTTGAGCCAGTCCTCGTCCTCGTCCTGGGGATCTTTCACACGTCGGTTAGAATCGAGATTTTCATCTCAAAACCCACCCAGCAGCCTCCTTCGCCCTCTTCCTCGACTTTCGATAGAATCAACACCGCGTTATGCTCACATTCCTCGCAAACAAAGTCGCGTTTTTTGCCGCAATTCGTTTCGATGAAGTTCGTACTGTCCTCCAAATGGCGATCGAGCAGGAGGCAGCCGTCGTTCTTCTCGGGACGACCGAAACGCCAGGGCGGATAGCCGCTCTCGTCGGTCAGGGGGTTCAAGAGCGAGCCGGTCGCGATCCACGTCCACTGCCCGTAAGAGAAGTAGGCGCCGATCCACGCAGCCTCGAAATCTTCGGTCCAGATCGCAGATTCGAAACGGAAATGAGATCCAAGAGAATAAATATTCGAATCGTCGTGTATTTTTATTTCCATCGAAAGTTCACCTGGTCGAGTCTTTGTCATTCCGTTGGTCAGAATGTCGACGACGCTCGAGGTCTTCAGTATCGCCAGACGGCTTCCCTTCGTTCGGCAAAAGGTCGCGGCCTCGTGCCACGTGACTTTTCCATGATAGAGCGTGAAAGTGCTTCGGCTGATCTGTATCCATTTCGAGGGAACTGGCTCGCTGATTACGTCATCGAATTCTTGAATTTAAAAAATGAAGTAAAATAAAGAGGAAAAGACGAATTTCGTCGTCAAAAATCGACAAACGCACTCTTTTCGCATATGATCGGTCTCTGAAGACGACAATCGAGATCGACAAAGTTCGGACGATCGTGGCTGCGTCGATCGATCGCCAAGCACTCCTTCGTCGGTCTGATCGGCTCTCTCGTCCACGGTGGGAAATCCTCGACGTTCGGCTCCGTTGGTATCGCCGTTTTCATTCCCGGCCCGACGCCAGCGTCTATCCAAGTCCAGGCGAAGTTTATTCGCCGCCCTCCGATCCACGAATCTTCCATCTCTGTACGCGCCCAATTGGATTTTGAAAAATTTGAAAATTTTGAAATCGACGGAAAAACAATCCCCCCAACCTATGTTTGAATCGGCTATGGACTTGGCGACGCTGATGGCTTTCTCCGCGTTATCCAAAATCGCCAATCTGGCGTCGTAATTCAGACACAACATCCGGCCCTCGTCCCAAGTCACTCGTTGCGAAAAAAACATGTACTGCGATCCGTTTACCCGCCAAAATTCCACGACCTGCTGTCGTTCTCCGTTGCCTTTGAAAGATTTTTTCGTTTTGAGAGCGAAAATCGGCAAATTTATCGCGAAAATAAGAATATCGAAGGAATTTACGATTCGCACTCACATTCCCGACGCGCGAAGCTCTCCTTAGGCCAGACGGCTCCACCTGAAAATTTCTCATCAATGTAACGGTCGTCCTTGTTGAACGATCTCCCGAAAAAATCGGCGAAAATGAATTTCGAAACGCGCGATCGTCGTTTTTCCACTCGCGAACGCGCGATCCGTGAAAAATCGATATCGAATCATTTTGATTAATTTACAGCGATTAGAAAATATCGTTTGTTCGAGGAGTTGACGTTCTCGGTCGTGCGTTTCGCCCCACAATTTTTCGCGATATTTTCTTCGATCGAAATCTCTCGATAAATCGACTCACCGACGCGCGTCGCTAGAAAACTCGTTATCCAGCAAAACAGGATCGACTTCGGGGTCACTGACACTCGATTAAACGAGAATTCAATCGAAAACATTCTCACGGCGCTCGAAACTCATCGATCGATTTTTATGCCGATTTTCCAATTTTTATATCGACAATTTTGCTTCGCACGAAGATCACTCCTCGCCTCCGTCGAACGCGAAAGAGAGAAAAATCGCGTATCGTTCGCGCGAGCCTCGTTATCGATAATTTCCCCTTTTTCCCCTTTAGCTCCTTCCAGCGTTTGCGCCGTTGATTATTCTCGGCCTCGCGCGACCCGCAAATCGCTAAAACAGTTTGCTAATACGAGTGATTTATCGGCCGATATCGCCATTTTTTAATCTCAATATGGCACCGATTAAACCTGGACGATTATAGACGATAAACATCGACGGGAAAAAAAACGTCCAATTTTCGCGGGATTTTTTTTCTCTTTCTCCCGGCGAAATTCCGGAAAAAAAATCACGAAAAAATCGTGATTCTAACAACGACGATTATTACAATCGCAATGATCGGGATTATCGTTTTTATCGTCGAAAAAGTGGACTGTAAAGTTGTTGGAGGCTTTTAAATAATCGTTGAGGGTTTTCATACTCCCTCCGCCATTTTGGTAACAATTTACGTTTATTTACACACTCGGCGGTCGTCAAGGGACACCGCGGGTCACTCGTTTGTTTCACAATTTGCGATACGACATTTCGTTCGATCATTGTATCGAAGCGATTACGCGATCGAGCGCAGCGTCGCCTATTATCGGGGCGAAAAGGGCGTTCACCAATTCCCGAGGGCAGCAGCCGGTCAGTACAGGTAGGACGAACATAATCTGCGCCAGACGATGACCCTGATCGCCCTGATGGCGAAGATTTCGCAACAATTTTTCGACAGTCGCGTCTCTCGCCAGGCTCATCGATCGAAGTCCACTCGGGCTTTCCGTCAATTCTGTGAAAATTAATAAACGCGAGTAGCTCGTCTTCGCAGATGAAAGAAAATAAAAATCGTCGAGTAAAATTCGATGTTTATTATCGCCGATTTTTATCGATCGACAATCTCGTGGAATCATTTTTTAAATATACCTGGCCGACAGAGGACAAAAGTTTCCAGCGCCGAAATTTCCATCTCGCTCGGTCGCAGCTTCGCGATAATCGCCCGCGCAGCGGAGAGACTTTTAAAAATCGTTTCGTCGCAGCCGGCGGCTCGCCTCGCTTGCAGATCGACGAGATCGACCGGCCAGGTCGAGGCTCGAAGGAGGAATATCCCCGTCCATCCGAGTCTCAGGATCGAGTTTTGCTCGAAAAACTCGAGACTCGAAAAATCGGCATTTCTTCGAGCTCCTCTTATGGCGGACAGAAATATCTGAGCCGATACTTCGTACTGAATAGCCTCGCCTTTGGAAAAATCGAAAGATCTCGTTGTGAAATTTTCAATTATTACGTTTGAGACGGGGAATTCGTCGAATTAAAGTGCCACGGCGACGAAATAAGAAAACATGTGCGAACAATTTTTAATTGAAAAAAAAATGATGCTCAGAGTTTTCAAATGCGGCAAATAATTTATCATCTCGAAGCGAATTTGTCGATGATAGTTTGGGGAGGGCAAAAAGAATCTCCCTCACCGGGTGAAACGATTCTCGGCAAAAATGGCGCGCCGAATAACGAGGGGTGCGTCAGACCGGAAGTGGAGCCGACTTCCCGATGGAATTTCGAGAAATCATTCGCAAAAATTGCGTTTGTCTTTGGCACCGATGAGATCTCAGTTTGCGCGACGTCCCCTCTTCCGTAAAGGCTTCCGGATGTTTCGTTATTTTCTTGATTCCAAATGATCCTCGACGCCGATGGGGCTAATATTCTCGACGAGTTTCTCGAACTTCGCGGTCCACGTTCCTCCTGCACCGCTGGACAATTTTGTTCAAAAAAGTGTGTTCAATTTATTTATTCGTTCAATTTGTTTCTTCGAATTAATTTCGGTCGATCAATCGACTCCTCTCTCATGACGATTATATTCTCCTTGGGTCTCAAAAAAAAATTCGAAAATTCGCGTCTCGAACAGAGTACAATAATAATAACAACAACTTTCGGTAAAAATCTACGGAAGAGTCGAAAAATATAAAAAAAGTAAATAATTACAACAAACTAGGAGCATAATTGACGTGATAATTGAGATTATTATCATTATTTATTTATCGCGAAAGAGGGGCAAAAAAAAAAATCAGAAATTTGTCTTGGGTTCGTTAAAAAAATATTTGTTTAATCGTGGATTCCGCGTTCGACTCTGACAGCCCTCTCGACCGGATGAGGCGTCGCTGGGCGCTCGAGGGTCGGCTGTCAATTAAATCAGCTGACACATCCGGGCATAACGATCGCTGGTCCGTTTGCCCCGGTGTGTGTAGTCGCGTGGCCAGCACGCGGCCGTGTTTGCATCTCGTTGCTACTCCCGACGCTGCTGTTACGCGGTTGAGGCAACTTTTTTTTATCACCTTTTTTTTTTTCAATTTTCATTCCCCACTTATATACTTTGATCTTCACCGTTTCGTCTCACGATTGAGACAATCGTGGGAAAATAAGTCCAGAGTCGACTCAAATTTTGCGATCGAGGAATTTCATCGAACCGAGAATTTTCTTGTCTGTTTTTTTTATTTTTTTTATTTTTTCGTCATACGAAAATCAACTCACCTGCCGTGTTCATTCGAACGGCGAAACATTTTTTCAAGCGACAGTGAGGACACCAATTTCTTCGGGCTTTGTCCACCGAACATGTTCCACTTCCGGCTGCGTTTTGTCGCGAGTTTCGAAAATTTTTGGTCGAGATTAGCGGAGGTTTTTTGTTTTTTTTTTCAAAGATGACGAAAAAATGGGTCAATTTTTGTTTATCAACCTATACAAGTGTAAACGACTCCCCGGCGGACCGATCTCTTGAAGAAGCAGGAACAACCGTCGCAGCAGTAAACCCCGTAATGCTTTCCGTACGAACGATCGCCGCACACTTTGCAAGCCACGGGTGTCGGCAGTGTTCTACCTGTTTGCGATTAATTTCAATTTTTTTCTCGAATTTTCACAAGCACCGAAAACACCCTCAACAGCAACCGTTTCTCTTTGGTTTTTTTTTTTTTCGAAATATTCAACCCCGAAAAAAAAATACAAAAAATCCGTCGATTGCTCGATTGATCGATCAATTCGAGGGTGCGATAAAAAAAGATCAGACTCACCCATTATCGGTAAATCGTCGAGTTGCGATAATTTTTTCCGTCTCGATGTTATTTTTATTTCGTAGCGTTTTCGCGACACAAATTTGACGATAAAAATCGGAGAACCCGACGGTCGGATGATCGCGGCTCGAGTGTGATCCAAGTTGTGACAGGACGAGTGTCGAAGGTGAGAAAATGTTATCCCTCCTCTTGGAGGGTCGCGCACAGGTTCACACCTCTCGCGATGTCTCCACCGCAAGGGGGTTGTTGGAATACCCTCAACGGACTCGTGTAATCAAACGTATGTAAGCAGGTTGGCCATTATTGCGATACCTTCGTGCGGGATTTATCGAGACTAGGTTTTTTTTACCCCTTCGTTGATGTCGAAGCTCGATCGAACAATATTTGTTCGCGGTTGAACGACGGAAAGCGACCGCGTCGTGTACAGCCACGTGCTTGTCTTCCGGTCTCTCGAGTGTCAATACGGCTGACGGGAAAATAATAACAACAAATTCGACAAACGGATGAGATAAAAATCAGATTTAATTTAATGGAGGAAAAGAACGAGGTGGGGAAAAAAAAATCACACGTTTAACGACGGTCGTGCCGAAAAAATAATGTCGTTTTCCGAGGTCTTCCGTTCGTTACGATTTTTCGTTTTCTTCGTTTATTGCATAAGTACACGAGTTTGCTCTTTCTTCTTTATCAATAATCGCTACAGCAGAATAACTTTGCTATAATTAATTATACACCTAGACGTTTTTAGCGTTCAGTTTCTTTTTTTTTCTCTTCGAGTGACGGACGAGAGGAAATTAACGTGGATTCGCACAATTACAACGACTACAATTATTTACAGGAAAGTTTGAGTGCTCTTTTTCTCATTTTTACTTCCGTTTCTCTCTCCCCAAACATCCACCAGAGTCGCGATCATCTCGGAATACTCGAAAATCGATGGCGATTTAAAAAAAAATCCAAATTCATCGCGAATTTGAGTTTCGTACCGAAATTGCAAAATCGACGATTTTCGCTTTGATCGCGATTGAGAAAAAAATCAGAACGACGTTTTTCTCACCGTTCCTCGAACGGAGAACGAAAAAAACATCGAGCGCAAAATTTCGAACGAGTCTCGTTTGATTTCTTCGTCATCGTCGATTTTATTCCGCTGTTATTGCCCGTTTATATTTTAAACAGACGATTTCGTTATTTACAGAAGCGAGAAAATTCGTTTTTAACGAGCGCCGTCGTCGCTGCGGTTTGCCAAAAAAAAAAAAGACAAAAAAAAACAAAAAAAACAAAACGTCGAGCTTTTCATTTTTCTCTACGATAAAAATTATAGTAATATCGTCACGTGGAACATGTAATACGTATATGAATACACACATATACTATATATATATAATATATATATATACTATGTACTGTATATTTATATAATATTTATATAAATAACTTAAATATCACACATCGAGTAGGGCGATTATTCTTCATCGAATTTTGAAAATATAAAAAATTGAAGGAAAATTAATGGCGTGCCGTCGCAATATTCTCATTTCGCGTTACTCTTGCATCTATTTTCGCTCTCGTCTCTCGTCGTAATTCTCTACATACATTGTAAATATATATACATACAGGGCGTTTCAAAACCGGATGCTGATGGTTCTTTTTTCAACTACCAGCATCGAGTTTTCGAAAATCCTGTATAATATATATATGAATTTTTGTTCCGTCCGCGTATTTTCCATCGCTGATCGTCCGACTAGTGGCTGAGGCTCCGCGGTAATCGACTTTGCGACGAAAAGTCGTTTCGATCGCGAGAAAAAGGACGAAGAGCTCGGAAAGAGATTCGATCGCGCGATCTCGACCCGCGGACCCTGGAAAATTGCACGAAAACCGCGAGGGAGAAAAGATGAAAAAAAAAGGACACAAAATGTACATTTTTTCACGTATTTTCTTTCGCGCGATCGTCCGACTAGTATTGGGGACGAAAAGATGATGTTTCCACCGCGAGGAAAGAGACGAAACGCCTCCGTTCCCGAAAAAAGTTCGATCGCACTTTGGGTCTTTTTTCATCCTTTGCCCAGCGAGTTTTTTCGTTCGTTCGAAAAACTCTCTCGTCGGCGCATAACTCTAGTTTTTTCCCACGAGGCGCGAAACCCTGTGGGAAAATTGCACAAAAATCGCAAAGGAAAAGGTGGGAAAAGAAGGATGCAACTTTTTTTTTTCTTTTTTTTTTCTTAAGACGAGGCCAGCAACTTTGCCGCCGTTGTCACGTGATGCTGATGGTGGTAGGGAGCTTCTTGCGTACCGTAATAACCCTGCTGCTGATGCTCGCTCGTCGGCCCTCCCAATTGATGCGGATGCTGGTAGTACGAGCTGTAAGCTTGGCCCACGTGACTCTCGCAACTCCGCGGTTCCGTTTTCACCGCTGGTATGACACTTCCGGTCGCCAGAAGCGACGTATGGCCGAGATAGACCGGTCTCTCGCTCGTTATCGATGACAGCGAGCTCTTCGGAGCTTCGATGTGATGATGCTGATGCTGCTGCTGTTGCTGCTGCTGCTGCGCCTGCTGCTGACTACTTTTCAGTTCTGCGCAAACGTGCGGGAGACGTTCAGTCTCGCGATAATCGAGTTTTCTCGGCGAGTGACACTTTTTTCATTTTCGCTAACAAAAATTGACGAAACTTTGACTAGAATTCCAGTTTTTACCGTTAGAGGGCGAAGATGTCGCGGAGGCTGAGATCTCGTGCTCTCCCGATGACGATCTGACGTTCGGCTCCGGTGTCTTTTTCGGTTTCCTCTTTCTCGTCTGTATTCCGTCTTTGCGCATCGCCAGAGGTCTGTTGACGCCGTGAAGCTTGAAATAGAGGCCGCAGGCGTTGCACACGGGTTCGCCCTCGTTGTTGCGCCTCCAGAGTGTCGTCGTGCGGGTACCGCAATTCGTGCAACAGAGGCCGAGCCGTCTCGTGGCAGTCTGGAATTCGGAGATCTGTCCCATTCGATAATTACGTATGTCGATCGAGTTACTACATTTTTTCCGACGACAACGCAAACTTTATCTCGAAAAACCGACCGAAACCGCTTTTTCGAATCTTTTCTCTTCGAAGATTCGTCGGAAATTTTCAAAATTCCATAAGCGCGATGCTCGATCGGCGATGTTTATACTTACGAGGCGTTTCGAGGGTTTTATCAAGGGCCGATTCATCCCGTTCATTTTGTGATACAATCCGCAAGCGTTGCACAAATAGTGCCCGGTTCCGTCCCGTCGCCAGAGCGGCGTCGATATCGCCCCGCAGTTGACGCACTCGCGACCCTCCGCGAATTGAAAATCCATCGCGGTATCTGAAATTCGAAAAGGAAAAACATCCGTCACTCGATCCTCCCGTCGAATATTTCTTTCCTCACCATCTTATCCGAAATCGAGGCCAAGCTTGACGAATTTTTCATCAAAAAGTGGACGACAAAGTTTCGCGGGAAAATAAAAAATCCCCCTCCTCCGTCGGTAATTTATCTCACGATGGTAAAATTTGTTCCATCTCTTAATCGCTGTGTGACACCAATTTGTTTCGCCACAGTCGTGAATTCCCTATTGGAATTCACGACTCTGTCTTACAACCTCGGATGATTTCGTTATCGTCGAATACATATATATATTTACATACATGGATATATAAACATTAGAGTTAAAAATAGATCGAAAGCGTAGGCGTGTGTAGAGATGAAAATCTGCGATCGTCACGGTATGGCGCACGGTATTTCTCTCGTTTTTGTCGTAGCCCTTAAAAGCTCCGGGGAAAAAGAAGGGGGGTGATAATTTGTCGAAAAGGAGAGAGAGAGAGAGAGAAAGAGAGGGAAAAAATGTCTTATCGACATAATGACAAAACGGTAATGGAAAAATCTAATAAAGCCGGAGTCTCTTGTTCAATATATTTCCTCTAATTATATCGTGAAATGATTCGATTGGAAATCATTAATTCAAGGCGCGGGTATGCGAGAGATAGATTCGTGATGGAAAAAAAGTGTATACGCGTATATATTATAATTCATTCGTTCGGTTTTTATAAATTCTTCGGCTTTGCCTTTCGAAATGCGCGATATACATTAATTCTTTTTTTCCACAAACACAGACGTTCGTACGTTTTATTTTTATGTTAATTTCTTGGCTGGAGCGTTTGCGTTGAAAGTTTATTCCGCCGCGTGTGCGTCCGTCGATGTGGCGACGAGGCAATTTAGGTGTAAAATAAAAGGAATCTCGCGCAGCCTCAGCCTCTGCTGAGTATGCGTGATTTTATAGACCGAATATAAGCGACTCGCCCGACGACGAACGATGGATCAATAATTCGAGAGCTCGGCTGGAGGACTTGCTCACTCGCGTCACGACAAAGCTACCATTATTGTCAACGTTTTTCACCATTTTTTGTCCCATTATTCTTTTTCAAATCAAACGATGATAAAAATTACCTCGCTCGGCATTTTGGCTCTTATAATCGGTCTATTTTTTCGGAAATTAACGCAGCAAGCAGGAGCCTGCTGTTCTCCGCTCCAGATTGCACCTTTGTAAATATAGATGGAATTTTTTTCCAGAAAATCTACTCTGGTAGATAAATGATGAGCGTCGTAATAATCGGTTTTGAGTGATCGAGAAAAAGCA
Source organism: Heteropelma amictum (assembly GCA_959613375.1). Taxonomy (NCBI): domain Eukaryota; kingdom Metazoa; phylum Arthropoda; class Insecta; order Hymenoptera; family Ichneumonidae; genus Heteropelma; species Heteropelma amictum. Next base: position 910,942 of record OY390722.1, read on the forward strand.
CGAAAAGAAAATTGCCATAATTCTTTTTCAAATCAAACGATGATAAAAATTACCTCGCTCGACATTTTGGCTCTTATAATCGCTCTATTTTTTCGGAAATTGACGCAGCAAGCAGGAGCCTGCTGTTCTCCGCTCCAGATTGCACCTTTGTAAATATAGATGGAATTTTTTTCCAGAAAATCTACTCTGGTAGATAAATGATGAGCGTCGTAATAATCGGTTTTGAGTGATCGAGAAAAAGCACGAAAAGAAAATTGCCATAATTCTTTTTCAAATCGAACGATGATAAAAATTACCTCGCTCGGCATCTTGGCTCTTATAATCGGTCTATTTTTTCAGAAATTAACGCAGCAAGCAAGAGCCTGCTGTTTTCCGCTCCAGATTGCACCTTTGTAAATATAGATGGAATTTTTTTCCAGAAAATCTACTCTGGTAGATAAATGATGAGCGTCGTAATAATCGGTTTTGAGTGATCGAGAAAAAGCACGAAAAGAAAATTGCCATAATTCTTTTTCAAATCAAACGATGATAAAAATTACCTCGCTCGACATTTTGGCTCTTATAATCGCTCTATTTTTTCGGAAATTGACGCAGCAAGCAGGAGCCTGCTGTTCTCCGCTCCAGATTGCACCTTTGTAGATATAGATGGAATTTTTTTCCAGAAAATCTACTCTGGTAGATAAATGATGAGCGTCGTAATAATCGGTTTTGAGTGATCGAGAAAAAGCACGAAAAGAAAATTGCCATAATTCTTTTTCAAATCAAACGATGATAAAAATTACCTCGCTCGGCATTTTGGCTCTTATAATCGCTCTATTTTTTCGGAAATTAACGCAGCAAGCAGGAGCCTGCTGTTCTCCGCTCCAGATTGCACCTTTGTAAATATAGATGGAATTTTTTTCCAGAAAATCTACTCTGGTAGATAAATGTGAGCATCGTAATAATCGGTTTTGAGTGATCGAGAAAAAGCACGAAAAGAAAATTGCCATAACTCTTTTTCAAATCAAACGATGATAAAAATTACCTCGCTCGGCATCTTGGCTCTGATAATCGGTCTATTTTTTCGGAAATTAACGCAGCAAGCAGGAGCCTGCTGTTTTCCGCTCCAGATTGCACCTTTGTAAATATAGATGGAATTTTTTTCCAGAAAATCTTCTCTGGTAGATAAATGTGAGCATCGTAACAGTCGGTTTTGAGTGATCGAGAAAAAGCACGCCTCGCGGACCACTTTTACCATCGTTTCTGTTTGCTGCTCGCCCGTGCCCGCGTGCACGTGAGTGCTGTCTGTGCGCCTATCGCGAGTGAGGAAAAATAAAATGAAAAAAGTTTCGGCTTTGCACACAGACACACGCGCGTTTGAGACACATTAAAGTGTGCATCCCAAGAGCCAACAGTGGCACAGCGTATGTGCACTCGAGAAAAAGGGAAAGAGCACATATAGAGGCTTACTCCGCGGAGGCTCGATCAAGACCGCGATGCTTCTTTCGTTCGCGCTCCTTCAAAGAGCCCCGCTATCACTTATCCCGGTGATGCACATGGCCAGCGAGCTAACCGCAAACGTCCTCTGAATTATATCGCTCTGTTTCTTCTTACGGTACGGTTTTATCGGAAAATAAATTTATCTCTTATCTCTCGTTCGATGGAAACGAGAATTACGAGTATAACCCCTTAATCGTATCGGCGGATCGCGTGGGAGGAGAATCGCAGCGTTATTCAAAACAGCGACAAGTATTTTCGTCTCGAAAAGACAGAAAAAAACGGCGCTGTATTTTATTTTTCATTTTGCGAATTAATTTCGATGAAATTTCACGAATTTTCGCGTTTTTCGATCATTTCGGCGATGATTATTCTTAGATTATTTCGCTCCTCGGTCTCGCGAGTGTTTTCTTTTTTTAGCGCGGCCCCTTCAAGCTGGCAATCTGCGATACGTTAACGTAATGAATCTACTCGCGGACTCGTCGAATTACAAACGCGATATCGATCGTTGAATCAATTTTATTGACCCTGCAAATCAATGTTTTCTTTTAAAAAGTAAATTATTTTTGTATTTTTAATTAATTAATCCTCTTAATGATAACTTGTTGATAATTTTCATTTTATCGATATAAATGATAATCGTATCGATCTTTCGAGGTTTCTCCTCGATTTTAAATTGCCATTTTACTTGAATTTCATTGAGATTAATTAAGGTAGGTACTGGAAAAACCCTCGTTGAAGGGTGGAGCGAGAATAAGAGCAGCACTCGGAGAATGCGCGCCGGAACTTTTAACAGACGCACATGTCGGTAATGGAAACCAAGTCCAACAGACCGCTGGGTCAGGGGGCGCGCCTGAAAATGTTTTTTCTCCTCCGCGCGGTCTGATACACATTGCCGCTCGCACATTCATCTCCGCGGTACTTGAGAGGGACTCGCGTATGTTTTTTGGACAAAACAAAAAAAAAACACGTGAGAAAGCATCCAAGGAAGCGACAATTTCAGCCTCTTTTTGTCGCAGCATCTTTCCGGTACTTTTCATTTTTTCAAATATTCCCTTCATTTTTAATTTCGCAATTTAAGCGCCACGGAAAAAGGGTCGAATTTCCAAACAGGCATTTTTCGATTTTCTCCTCGTAATTTTTCGATCTTTTTTTTTCGTTGCGCGAATTTTCTTCCTTATTTTGCGAGATATTTCTTTGTCGGGGCTTTGTCGCATCTTTCCGGTACTTATCATTTTTTCAAATATTCCCTTCATTGTTAATTTCGCTATCCATTTTCAGGGAAAAGCGAAACGAAAAAAAGGATCGCAATTCCAAATGGGTTTTTCGATTTTCCCGTCGCCTTGAAATTTTTCGATCTTTTTTTTTCGCTGCGCGAATTTTCTTCCTTATTTTGCGAGATATTTCTTTGTCGGGGCTTTGTCGCATCTTTCCGGTACTTATCATTTTTTCAAATATTCCCTTCATTGTTAATTTCGCTATCCATTTTCAGGGAAAAGCGAAACGAAAAAAAGGATCGCAATTCCAAATGGGTTTTTTGATTTTCCCGTCGCCTTGAAATTTTTCGATCTTTTTTTTTCGTTGCGCGAATTTTCTTTGTTATTTCGCGAGATATTTCGATGCCCGTTTGTTGCATAACAGTATCTCTCTGAAACGCGATAAAGGTATACGCAACGTACCTGTCCTGTTGTATCTGAGTGAGAAAAAAGGCTGGGGCTTTGGGAATTCTTCGAAAATGCGCGTAAATCGAATGGCGAACACGTGTACGACGTTCGCGTTACGATCAATTTTCGATGGACGAGAGCTTTTACCCTTCTTTGGCGTACAAAGTGTTTCGTTACCACGACGAGTACACACCTTGTGTACTCTCGTAATCGAGCATCTCCGGAGTCTTCCACTCTGGTGCGGACTCTCGGGAGAGTCTCGAGATCTCGAAATAGATCGAGCCCGCGTGTACAGCTCGAGATGAGCCTCGGTATAACTTATTGAGAAAAACTCTCCAAAGGTATAGAGGCTTTTACATCGGATATTACGGGTCGTTCGTGCGCCTCGTCTCCTTATCGCGAATCTCGTCTGATTTTTCATTCGTTTTAAACCGCGAGAGAAGAGCGCACACTCGAAGCGTTTGAAATATCATTGCGAGAAATTATCGCGCGTGCTGTGCGGAGGAGGAAGAAAATATCGGGAAGAGGAGAAGCGGAGGCTGCAACGACGATCTGCTCGATTTTTACGAAGGTTTTTCGAGAGGTTTCTCTACAAAATATTCTTTCGCGTGACACTTGTTTTATTCATCGCGCATTAAAAAACCGCCGATGTCGTTTTCGAGGAATTACAGTCGGATGTTTGGGGATGTTTAAAAGATTTTGGAAAATTATTTTTTCTTCCGGAAATGCATGACAAAGTGTCGGAAGTTTGGGGATGTTTGAGAGATTTTGGAAAATTATTGATTCTTCCGGAAATGAATGACAAAGTGTCGGAAGTTTGGGGATGTTTGAGAGATTTTGGAAAATTATTGATTCTTCCGGAAATGAATGACAAAGTGTCGTACTTTTTTTTTCCTTTTTTTCCTTTGAATTCATCTCGTAGATCGATGGATTATTCGAACATTCTTATTATTCTTCCGGAAATGCATGATAAAGTGTCGGAAGTTTGGGGATGTTTAAGAGATTTTGGAAAATTATTGATTCTTCCGGAAATGAATGACAAAGTGTCGTACTTTTTTTTTCCTTTTTTTTCCTTTGAATTCATCTCGTAGATCGATGGATTATTCGAACATTCTTATTATTCTTCCGGAAATGCATGATAAAGTGTCGGAAGTTTGGGGATGTTTAAGAGATTTTGGAAAATTATTTATTCTTCCGGAAATGAATGACAAAGTGTCGGAAGTTTGGGGATGTTTGAGAGATTTTGGAAAATTATTGATTCTTCCGGAAATGAATGACAAAGTGTCGTACTTTTTTTTTCCTTTTTTTCCTTTGAATTCATCTCGTAGATCGATGGATTATTCGAACATTCTTATTATTCTTCCGGAAATGCATGATAAAGTGTCGGAAGTTTGGGGATGTTTAAGAGATTTTGGAAAATTATTGATTCTTCCGGAAATGAATGACAAAGTGTCGTACTTTTTTTTTCCTTTTTTTTCCTTTGAATTCATCTCGTAGATCGATGGATTATTCGAACATTCTTATTATTCTTCCGGAAATGCATGATAAAGTGTCGGAAGTTTGGGGATGTTTAAGAGATTTTGGAAAATTATTGATTCTTCCGGAAATGCATGACAAAGTGTCGGAAGTTTGGGGATGTTTAAGAGATTTTGGAAAATTATTGATTCTTCCGGAAATGCATGACAAAGTGTCGGAAGTTTGGGGATGTTTAAGAGATTTTGGAAAATTATTGATTCTTCCGGAAATGAATGACAAAGTGTCGTACTTTTTTTTTCTTTTTTTTCCTTTGAATTCATCTCGTAGATCGATGGATTATTCAAACAAAGCGTTTTATCGATCTCACCATAAGGCGAAGCCCTCTGAAATCCCGCGCCGTCGTAAGCTCGCCAGGATGACATCATCGCGACGTTTTGAGCGTAAAATGGCGACGCCGCAGCGAGGGTCGAGTGCGGGTGTCCCGTGTGAGGATGACCGGAGTGAGGGTGACCGTGACCCGTGTGAGGTCCCATAGCACCGCCGGTACCACCGGTATGACCGGCAAGAGCGTGATGAGCCGCGTAACTGTCCACCCCGTGTTGCCATGATGTTGTTTTTTCCCTTGAAAAAAAAAAACATTGAAAAATTTGAAAAAAAATCTGATTTTTTAAATTTAATATTCATACAAAAAGGTAGATCCACGAGGTGTTTGACACATTGATATTAATTGGGTTTTGACGAATAAAATTGCATTTTTTTTACCATCGGGACGCATAGTTTCGTCGATCATTCGATTTCATAGAATTAAACGATGCGAAATTCACGGTTGTACAAATCACGATGTAATTAATATTTTGCCTGGGAATTTATCGTAAAAAGTAGAGTTATACACACTTTGTGACGGGAACAAAGTGCCACGTTCCACGCTTAACGCGATAAAAGACTAGACGCGAACGCCGTGGACGAGGAATAGAGACATTAATGATAAAAGAACAAGAAAATAATTGCGTTAAAATGACCTCGTTTGAACAACCATACTTCAATTAGCTTCAACTCGCACCGCCATTGCATTTCGTATCTGCGTTGTATCGGCATAACGACACGTTATCAAAACTCAACATTGTTACGATCCGCGAGGGTATCTGAGCGCATATTTCTATTTTTTATCGGGGAACAATGAATTATCATCGCAGGATTGAAAGAAAAATGTATTTTTTTCATGGAGCCGCGTATACCGAGTGTCCGGGTCTCCAGACAAAATGTTGGCGCTTCGAGGCTGGAGATTCAGCGTGAAATTCCGAGTCGAAATGTATTTTGGTGTTTCGTCGTACGACCAAAACCTGCGGAGTTATCAATCGTCAAAGTCAGGGCCAATCGGACGCGCGTTCTCCCTCCTCCCGCGCGCGCCTATTGGTCCGACTGTATCGATCGATAACTCGACGGGGTTTCGTCGGATCAAAAAGTGCTTGAGGACTTTTCGACTCGGAATTTCATGCCCGACGCGACGGTCGACTATCAGCTTCCGGTTTTGGCTCACCCGATATGTGTTTACATATCATGCGCGTAACAGATAGGGAGATGATGACGTACCATGCGGGTGAAGCGGAACCAGGAAACGAATGATACTGCGCAGCTGTTGATGCTGCTGGTATCGTCGGCCTGGACGAAGGCACGTAAACCGGCGCTTGCAGTCCTTGCTGGCTCGCGTGCTGTTGTTGCTGCTGTTGTTGAGATTGCTGTTGGTATTCGGAACCCGCGCCGTACCCACCGCTGCCACTACCGTGGAACATCCTCTTCCACTCGACCCTTTATTGCCTTTTTCCCTCACGCTCTAATTATCACCAGGATGATGGCATCGTTCGCTGCAAAAGACGAATCATCGAATTTATATCCTCGCTGCGTTCCCCTTAAAGACTTGTAAAGAAAACCGATGCTCAATTTGTTTTTTGGCGATCGAAAGAGCGGAAAATGTCCTTGTCTCGTTGAGCGACAAGATACGCGCAAACGTCCTTAAGAGAGCCTGCATGGGACAGCTTTTTCTCGTCTAAAATGGCGTCCGTTCAAGGGACCGCCTGAGATGCCTGTGAGTGCTGACATTTTTCTTCCGACAAATCGGTATATGAAAACACATCGCCTTAAGAGGTTGAATAACTCGCGCATGTATGTAATTGGCGTATGTATAGGGTTGCCCACGCTTCGAAAACGTCCCGGACAATTTTCTTTTCTCTCTCGAACGAAATTGCGCAACATTTAACCGAGCTGCGACTCGGTAAAACGTTTCTCACGTACAGATCCTATCGTTCGAACGAGAGAAAAAATGTCCGAGGCGGATAAAAGATTTTCCAAGACGCGACAGCTCGTGTACACATCCAAGTACGCCTGTGGAAGATTCGCACTCTCCGGCAATCTCCATCTCGAGATTTCTCGATCGAATTTCTTTCGCGGCAAATTGATTTTCATCGCTTTGGAAGCGATCGAATCAGGATTTCTCGCCTCTTATCCTCCGTTTGAGAGCGCACTTTTCTTTTTCCTCTAAAAAATGACCCTTCGTCATTCATCGTTGTTACTTTGCCAATTAAACGTTTTACACAATCCAGCAATTCGTTGGAACGATTTTTCGGGAAAAAATCGGTAATTTCGTCGCGATCGTTTATCCCGCATAGAGCATCAAATGGTAGGTAAATGAGGTTCGGAAATAACGACTCGATGTACATTATTGTGTATAGAATATCGCTGTATCGTGTATGTGTTTGTGGAAAAGAATCGGGGGAGAGCGAGAGGACCAAAGGATAAAATCAGAGTGAGAGGAAAAGAGCGCAGACGCGTCTCCACCTCCGTCTCCGCGAAGGCTTGGACCATGAATCGGAGATAGCGTGGATAGCGGCCATCGCGGCCGCGGAATACGCGATCGTGTAGGCGGGACCAAAGAGAATCCTCTCAGAGACACGGTGTGCGAGTTCTCGGTGTAGAGACGACGCTCGAACACACCCCGGGATTTTATTTATTTATTTTTCGCCTCTTAAATCTGTCAACGCGATCTTTTTTTCCCCTCCTCTCTCTCTCGAGAATATTTCTTCCACTTTTACACGGAGAACTCGGAAAATCGATTCTCCGCTCGGCGTGTCCGAGCGATAATTCTCAGCCTTTCCACCCCTCTGAATATTTTATTCCCCCCGTATACGAAAATACAGGGGATCTTTGTTTTATTCGCCCTTCCTCGATTTTCGATATTTTCCCTCCAAAAGGGGCAAAAATCGTCATTTACTTTTTGCTCCAAAACGAGCCGGACTTTTTTCAGCACTGTGAACTTCCCCCGCGATTGTAGCCATAAAAAATTGTCCGACCCTTCTCCGGTCTCATGGGAGGCCGCATTTTGCGCCGCTCCGGAAAAATCGGATGAAATTGCATCAGCGCTATATCCGGATATCGCGCGACGATAAATCGCGGTCTCGCGCGCGTACCGCACACACGAAGAGTCAATCGGGTATAAATATAGATAAGTACGCGCTCGAGGGTCTGCGCGCACGGTAATTTAATTGCGATCATAAATTAAATATCGTTGAGCGACGGAACGCTTATAAATTCCAATGAGCGTAACTGTAGAGCTCTCCCGGTGCTCTTATTATCCATGTATTTATACATCCTCGTGTACGTATTCGCGCTACAGCCTTTCGTGTAAATATACATGTACTCGCAATATCGTCGCCGGAGCGATTAGATAATGAGAGTCGATGTACAAGATCCCGATGGCGGAGAGCACCGTAAATGTTCAGCGAGTCAAGGAATCCTATGGACATTGATAGTCTGCACGTGCAAACCTTTGAAAAAGACCACAAACCTCGTGAAAACTTTGTTCCGCTCTCCCTCCTCCGTTCTCGAGATCGATCCGGCCAATTTTCAAAATCTCCATGAATTTTTTCGAGCCCATCGTACTCGCCCATTTGGACCATCAAAAAGGGCTCGCGCAATTCGAAAAACAGGTATATTCTCGGATGAGGTACCAGTGAAAATCGTTATCGTTAGATGGAATACTTTATGACTCTATTTCCTTTGATAATCGAGATTGAATTTAGCGCAGGAAGTTTATTAGCGGCGGAGAGCACCGTAAATATACAGCGAGTCGAAGAATCCTATGGGCATTGATAGTCTGCACGTGCAAACCTTTGAAAAAGACCACAAACCTCGTGAAAACTTTGTTCCGCTCTCCCTCCTCCGTTCTCGAGATCGATCCGGCCAATTTTCAAAATCTTCATGAATTTTTTCGAGCCCATCGTACTCGCCAATTTGGACCATCAAAAAGGGCTCGCGCAATTCGAAAAACAGGTATATTCTCGGATGAGGTACCAGTGAAAATCGTTATCGTTAGATGGAATACTTTATGACTCTATTTCCTTTGATAATCGAGATTGAATTTAGCGCAGGAAGTTTATTAGCGGCGGAGAGCACCGTAAATATACAGCGAGTCGAAGAATCCTATGGACATTGATAGTCTGCACGTGCAAACCTTTGAAAAAGACCACAAACCTCGTGAAAACTTTGTTCCGTTCTCGAGATCGATCCGGCCAATTTTCAAAATCTCCATGAATTTTTTCGAGCCCATCATACTCGCCAATTTGGACCATCAAAAAGGGCTCGCGCAATTCGAAAAACAGGTATATTCTCGGATGAGGTACCAGTGAAAATCGTTGTCGTTAGATGGAAGACTTTATGACTCTATTTCCTTTGATAAACGAGATTAAATTTAGCGCAGGAAGTTTAGTATTAATCGCGGTGCTTCATTCATACTCGGTATGAATTTTCACTTTCCCACATCATTTTTGTACATGTGTGTGTGTGTTTATAAACATAAACATTCGCTTATACGATGTAGCGCATAAATTTATATCTCATATTCACGGCTGCGAGTACCTCCGCTGCGAGATAAAATAAAGATAGAGCCAAACGTCCGACGTTTAAAGCTTCGCAGACGCAACGCGCGTAAAACCGAGTCCCGCGGAAAAGTTTTTCGGATTACCCGCTATCGTTAATGACCGGACATAAAAGTACAATGTTTCGAGATTCGTTATGGAATCAAACGACCCAGGGAATAACATCCGAGGCGTCATGAATTGCAAAGCTTCCAGCGAGATCACGCTACGTCGCTCTCGCACGCACGCGAGAATCAACCGCGTTTAAATGCTTGGATTCAGCGAAAAAAATGTACCGACGCAAGTACATACGATGCTGAAACACGAACGAGGAAAAGTTTCGAAAAATCTCGCGAATTTACATTCTCGATGTATTTTCATTGAGAACGAACGTCATTCCGGACGTTTTTTTATTCCAGAGACGTTTCAGGAGTCCGGAAATGCCGATAAATCCGTCTTACGATAAAATTAATAAAATCAATGGGTAATTTGTATTTTGCGTAATTTATATTTCGAAAATATATCGATCGTGCAATAATCCGTCGTTTGATCAACGATTATACAGGCTCGGTTTATGAGCTCAAAAATCGAAATGTTTGAACGGATTTTTTTTTCTTTTTTTTTCTGAAAACACGGGAAGGTTGCCGGGGCAACGTTGGCTCTCGCGGGATAAATCATATCGCGTCTGTCTGGCTTTTCCGTAGTGGCTTTCGTGCACGCGAGCGATAATTAACGAGTGTACCGCTTCGCGAGTCCGGAGTCCTTTGATTTCATTCTAAAGTTTCTCTAATCCGGTAAGGCAGGTTTGAAAACGTCGCGGACCCACCTGCATGTCGTAGTTTGTCTCCGGTGCTGCTGCTGCTGCCGCCAGCGTGTGTGTCCTGCCTCTTAAGGACACGTTACAAGCGAGTAAACCGCGCGGATTACATTACCAACGCGCGGTGCGATACACACGAAACGACTCGTTCCGGGCATGATTTTTTGAGCATCCAGCCTCGACCAACGTGTCCGCTACATTTTCTTTCTCGAGTTTCGAGCCTGGGCGAGCGTTAAATACAAACACCGGCGAAGAAAGCGCGAAAAATCCCGGCGATCCACATTTTTCTCAAAATGTGGACGAAAATCCAAAAAATGTCGAAATGAGAAAAGTTGGCGTTAGTTTTTATCGTGGAAGATTAGATTTCTTGCTCCTGCGAAATCTAGGCCAGAGAAGATCTTGCGGTCCATTTGCGGTACGACGGTAAGGTGTACGAGACTGGACCGCGGTGGTCACGTGCGTCAATGTCGGCGATGATCGGGTTTTAAAAGGTGCCAGACAGGTGTGACCGCTGCGGAGCTCGTGTACATTCGCGACTTCCGAGGCAACTCGAACGCCGCACACTTTGACGACAAGTCGACCGTCGTTGGCGCAATGTTCAACGAAACGAGTTGGTTGACCGCGTTTGTCGCGACTTCGACACGCCCGCGATTATCCAATCGCAAGTTTAATCGAACTTCGTTTCGTACAAGAGATTTCAATGTCCGGAGTCTTTCGCTTCTATACCGGTAGTTTACTACACGAGTGCAACCAACTCAGGTACTTGCATACCCACAAACAGAGGTGCAATATACCGCAAAAGCGGCATGTTGGATCGCTTTTCTTTTCTTTTCTGACGCGGTCCAGCGGCCACGGACACGAGAACCCGTTGCGAAAGAGATCACCAATAACTCGAGGAATTAAGAGGCTGCGGTGGCGGTTAAATGAATTCGCGCGTAGAGTCCTTGTGGGATGCAGGAGTATACGGGACTCGGGTCGTGAGCGCACCAGCGTGTGATACACGACGATAAAATTGTCGCCACTGGAAACTTTGTATCGTTAACCGGTCGGGCGAAAAATCGGCTTGTCCTCATCGGGGCGACGAATGATCTCCGTACGACGGCTCAGCCGAGGGTCCTCGTAGCGGAACACGAATTTGGGGTAATGGAATAGCCGTGACAGGCGGAAGGGCGACCTATCGCGAGGGGAACAAGCGTGGCGCCTCGCCATCAGGAGAGCTCCTGGCGCCGGTCGTCCCTTTCCTCCTGAGCGCCTGGCGACGAAATTCCTGTCTCGCGCATTAGCGCGGATCTTGCCGGAAGAAGCTGTTGGACCGGACAAGGTCCGACCCCTGATTGGCAGGACCGCTGAGCCTGACGACGTATCACTCGGGATCGCGTTGCTCGCAGGGTAGAATTGCATCTGGCTTTGGAATCGGAGAAAAGCCGGCTGGTGATGGGGTCCAAAGCCGGCAGGTATATAATTCCTGTGAAACGGCGTGAAACTCGGCACGGGTGAGGGATAAACACGATGCCCCACGAGTGTCTCTCGGTGCGTAATGTTCTTACGAGGATCGAGGCTAGAGACTTTTCTTCCCCCATTTTTCCACGATTGTTCTCAACGCCGTCAAGATTCGATCCCATTGAAGCTAGATTCCTGTTTACCCTATCGAATTCAGAGACCCGTCTCGGAGGAAAAATCGTGCCATTAAGCGCCTCTACGAAGGCTCACGACGAAGCCACATGTCCACGTATGTATGTCGACGAAACCGATGGCGCTCGACAAAGGACAGCCATCATCGGAGAATCATAAACAACTTTGAATGTAGGAAAAAAAAGCGAATGGAGGTCCGGCGAGAGAGAACGTCCCATGGCGGGTCCTGATGTCATCAGCCCACATGTATGACCTATAGCTCCGTGAATGACTGTATTCCTCCGTGTATCGGTTTGAATATACACGTATCCGCGACTCGAAGAGTGTCTTGGTAGCAGGGGGACATTAGGCGGTTTATTGATACGTCGAGAGGAGACCGCAGAGGCGCCGGGAGTAAACGCGCGCGAGCGGGTCCCTTGTACAGCTCGATAGTAGGCACTAATGGAGGTGCTTTCCTCTTTTTTTCCTCTTCTTCAGCCTCTCTCTTCTTCTTCGTCTTTTTTTTTGTGTTTCTCTCATTCCAAGTCGGCAACCGCCGTTTGGCCGAGCTATGCTGGTCATTCGCGGATTGAACCGACACTCATCGCGGTGCCGACTTTTGGTCCCCTCATCAACATGGAATGGTCCATTAAAAATGTCCGGCCAATGACTCCAGAGATACAGAGAGAGAGAGGGGGGGGGGGGGGAGCAATCGAATTTCGAGTTGTATATATGCTTTTCCATCAATCATCATGGATTCTTCGCTTCTTCGTCTTCGTTTTTGATGAACTTCCGAAATAGTCAATGATCGCTACGAGTACTCATCGAATCAAAGTCGAGTGCCAAATGATCCAACTTTGGAACGCTCTTGGAATGCCTTCCGGAAGCACTTAATTTTGTACGAAGCTTCGCAAGTGAAGCGACGTTTATCCACAGATTTTTGAGTTCCTCGCGGAACGGTAAAGGCTCGAGAGGAATGGAATAGAAGATCCAACCGAGAGTCCAGGTCGGGTTCGAAAGAGACGCGATGCGGGGTGGAGGAGAGACGACGGGAAAAATCGAAAACGAAGAGACTACGGGGCTTGGACAGGATATAGACGAAAGGAACGAGGCGCCACGGCGCCGACCGCGTAGAAGGGTTTCCTTGTATATCCCACACGCCTCATCCTCTTTCTCGTCGTCTCTCGTACTCGCACACACACACACACACACGCAAACATACCCGCGTTCCCGTGCAACACACAGCTGTCCCCGCGACGAATTCTCACCTTATACATTCCCTCGGAATTTTTTTTTCTGTATTTTTTTTCATTCGTCTTCTCGAAGCTCCTTCTTTTTATCCGCGATTGCTGGAAGATGCTGGTGTCAGAGTCGCGGCAGGATTTTTCGGCGACCATCAACCACAAAGCTCGACAAAATTATCCGTCAATTTTTCCCCTTCGTTTCAGCTCGTTGACTTTTTTTTGTACTTCGCAGAGTCGGAAACCGCTGAATCACCGTGATTGTCACTGGATTCGCGATTTTTGTCAAATTTTTGTATCATACCCCAGTTGCGCTCGAATCGCAAAGATTTTTTTGCTTTTTTTTTTCATTTTCTTGCGTTTTGGGTCAAATGTGGTCTCGGCGGTGGGAAAGCTTCACGAAATATCGTGCGGATTCCGTGGAATTCCATGCGAGACTTCTCGGAAGTCGCGAGAGCCCGGTAGACGAAGATGAGTCGTCGGTCCGTTCTCGAGTCATTCAATACGGATTTGGGCCTTGCGTGACCAAAAGACTCGGCAGTTTTTTTTTTTTTTCGAGACAGACGCGTCGAAGGTGCATCGAGGCGCGAACCACCGCGGTAATCCGAAACCGAGATGCAAACACGAGATAAAGATGGTGTATTCGTCTTTATTCGTGCGTGCGGGTCTGAATATGAGGATGGAGCAGAGTGGGAATGATCGGATGATGCGTTTTTAGGCAGTTTTCGGCACGCGCCATTAGCCAACACGCTCCCTCCGCGGCGGGCAAAGTTTTTCTCGAGGAAAACAGCCTGAAAACGAAGATTCTCCGGAGACGAGCCACGATTCGAGCCTGGACCAAACTGCGGAGATCTCGATGGAAATTGGGGTTGAAAAATTGAAAAAAAAATGTTCAAACAAGAGTCCTCGACGCATAAAAAAAACGCGGCTCCGCGTTCTCGTCACCGTTGGTCCTCCGTTTTCTCCCACTCGTTTCCCAACGTGGTTATCGATTTTAATGAATTCAAAGTCCATTGAACGCCACTCGGATTGTCGACGAGGGCGACAAAGAAGTCTCCCGCTGTGATTTGACTCAGTTTTCTTTTTTTTTTTTGCCTCACACCTTTGCGAAAACGTACGTTGGTGTCGCCCCAAGGTTTTACGCTTGCTGCTCGAGATATACACGAATGGATTCAGAGTGCAATAAATTTCAGGAGGAAAGGTGCAAAGCTCGGTTCGATAGGCGAGATCTATCGTTCGGTCTGCGATAAATCATAAAGAGAAAAACAGCTGAGAACGTTGAAACGACTCGGCAAAATCGTTCTATAAATTTTCTTCTCTCCATCTCCTCGTTTTTTTTCTCTCTCTCTCGATGACGTTTCAATCGGTGGATTTTTCCTTGAACGTTCGAACCATGGGAGGAACAACGGTCTTACGTTCAGCACACTCTTGATCTTCGATGTTTATCTGTTCGTGTTCGTAATAAAAAAAAAACGACATTATTACGAATCCATCACGGGATGTGTCCAACATTGCGGGTTAATCGGTTTTGCCCGCGATTGTAATAATTTATCGCAGCACATTCTCAAAGCGAGTGCGTTGGTGATGAAAAAAAGAGGATCGGCGTTAAAAGTAACGAAAAAAAAAAAACACCAGCTCGAAACTCGTACAGGAAATCATCGGCGCTGAGACTTTCGGTCCAGCGGATGCTGGAATTATTTTTCAAATGCTTCGAGAGATCTCATCAGTTTCACACACGATCTCGGCTGAATCGACTTTCATCTCCGCTGCGGGAGAGCCCAATTACTACTCGCTCTGCGCAGCACGAAAAGGAACCTTAAAAACATGATTTTCGAATTTGACAATTGTCGAAAATCATCGATATGAGCCTCAAGTAAATTCTGATGAACGTTTGAAAGAATCGAAGAATATTCAAAAGCAATGAACAAACGAATTTCGTACAAAGAGCGAGATAAACATCCCGAGCATTTCCTCCATTTTATTTTTTCCCAACAGCGATTATTAACAAACTGTTATCAACCTTTGCAGCATCGTTAAAACGTCACGTTCGATTTAACGATGCCGACATTCGCGCTACTTTTCTGTATCCGTTCTCCGCACGCGAAATAACGACGAAAGGTGCAAATGTTAATTTCGCCTCGTACAAACCGCGTACAAGTGCATTAATCGTTTAAACGATGGAATCCATCCGAACGAAAATGGTCGAGCAATTCCGCGTGCCTTACTTTAATCTTGGCGACTTTCGCGACGTCACGTTTGCGTTTGTACGTCGCTGTATGAGTACCAAAGAAGCTGTATCCGTGTATACACTCTTATCTGTATAAAGGAGAGAGTAATCGCGGTGCAAACGCATAAGAAAAGTTAACGTCAAGTGCAGCGCGGCGCGTTATTGCCGCATCGCGCCTACGATACGATTATTGGTACATCGCGCCGTTTCTCTCGCACATGCGGAGCGTTTCTTCGGTCGTACTCGCTCGATCGCGTATATACATCTCGTGCCGGATCCGCGAGACGCCTTAATTGTACGAGCGCACCGCGCACTCGACGACGAATCGCGATAATAATTAACGAAATAATTATATCGCGGCATTGCGCATGGCGTTTCGAGCCTCGTAAACGGCGACTTTTTCAAGCACACCGGACGCGATTTTGATATTTTTGCCGAGGCTCTGGAAGCTCAGCTCGGACGGCAAGAACTGGAAGCAACAACCGAGATCGATATTATATTCGAGCTTGAATCTGCACGCGATCCAACAGCTACGTTTGGAGAACGCAGCTGGTTGGAGAATAAAAAAAAAAATATTGTTATTATTGCTGCAGACTGCGATTTTTATTTATATTTTCTCGTTCCCGATTATTTTTGTTTAATTTTTGCATGCAGATATTATTTTTGTGGAAGATTAAAGACGTTTATTCGTTTGACTGATTAGCTCGCAGTGTTTTACAAACTATTATTGTTTGAGGAAGTCAGGAGCGAGGGTTTTAAGCGAAACTGGGGAGCAGAAGAGATTATCTTCGTTTTTCGTGGCGACGAAAAGATGTATCGATAATTGGGTATTTATCGATCGAATGACGATAAAAAAATAATCCAGAGCGTTGATTAACGTTTGTGAGGATCATTGGCGAATTCGATCCGAGGGAAAATTAGGATGGGAGCTGTTTTCAAGGCTGCGATACGGAATTTAAAAAGGTGTGGTAATTTGAACGTTTATTTTCGAGTTTCGGTTTTACGGGCCAATTGCGTGGATAATTAAACACGATTTCTCGATATAAAATCGTCGATGTCGTATCCGCGAGGAACAGAAGTTGCTTTTTTTCGTTTGGGATCCAGCGGGTTTTGTCACGGTTGCATCTGCCAGCATTTGTGCGGGGACCGAGTGTGCGTCGGGTGGAAAGAGCCACGTGCGCGACATGACAGAGAGAGGGAGATCATTTGGAAAATACATCGACAGGTAACGAATCGGTAAGGGAGAAGAGGAAAAAAAAGGAGAGGAGCCAAAGTCTCTTATCTTCACGCGATATCTCAATATCCGTCGTATCGGAACAGCCGCAAGGCCGGCTGTTTCGATACGAAAAACCGAAGCGAATCCTCATAATTATATATACATAGGTGTGTCACACACGCCGGGGGAGAGAGAGGGGAGAGGGACTCATCCCTTTGATCTTAATCGACGATCTGTGTTGAGGAATCGCGAGCTCGGAAAATGAAACACATCGAAATGCGAAATATTCCAGGCGTGTGTAAACGGAATGCACGCAGCGTGTCGAAAATACAATTGGCTCTGAATTTTAAGGTAAAATCTCGAAAATACTCGAATTTATTTCGTGCATCAAATCCGAAAAAATGGATGAGTTGGATGAACGGATTGAGTTGGTTCACTAAAATACCTGCCATTTTTTTTTCGTTTGAGATAGAGCCCCCAACTTGTGCTTATTCTTTTTGCAATTGTTCAGGCTTCAAAATGCCGTTTGGTTCATGCAGATATCTCGATTTTTCGATTTTTTGAGGATTTTTAAAGTGGGGCCATCGATTTTTGACAATTTTCACATGCCCCTTTGCGTTTTTTTCGCCAATTTTCGACGTCGATTTTGAGGGGGAAGGAATTTAGCTATCGACGTTTAACTTTCACCGTTTTTTAAGTCTACTCGAGAGCATTTCAAAACCCCCCCAAGAAATGTTTGTAGCACAAATAGAAGCGTAGTTATGGCCATTTGAAATTTCGACTTTTCGACGATTCTGAAAAAGTGGCCGAAAGTGGGTCGAAATTTTTTTTTCCATTTTCAACGTTTCAATAGCTCATCCGATCGGAAATTCTCCGCAGATTACGAAACGCACCGACTTTACTACGGAATCTCGTAATTCCAACGGGAAATCGCAAGAAACAAGAGTAACGTTTTTTCCAAAATTTCAATTTTCATCAATTTTTCCGTGCCTCCCATCGACGAATTACTCGGGAGCACGTATCGGGAGAAAATTATTGGACGAAAACTGAATCAAAAGTCACCGTTTTTAACACGAAACTCTCTCTGGAATGCCCCGTACGTACGTTTTCGAGCTACGATTTTTATTCCCAACGAATCGCGTGACGACACATTTACGTCGCGTTGAATGGTCACTTATACATATATATATGCATTTACATACATATATACACCCATTGCATATATCATTTCAACCAGGTGAAACTCGGAGTAACCTTTGCATTCGTTAATTCCCCCTCCACACCCGCCGCCCTACATTTAGGGATGAATATGCTTGAAAAAAAAAGGAAAACATAAATTACGCGAGGCAAGAGAGTTATTTATAGTCTTGTTATTGTTATTTATGGTATCGCGGTTGATAAATTCAACCGCGACTGGATCATTCGTTCGTGAAAAATTATTCACGGTGACTGCATCGTTAAATTGCTAATTACGGTTAAATATAACAACAGCGGATCGTCAGACGAGTGCGAGACTCGGCCCTCGACCGAGCGAAATGCATTTATCGAATGATGGTTTTTTTTAAATAAAAAAAAACATGCAATACTTTGCAGGAGCAGCCATTTTTCTCGGCGCCATCTTTTATTCGCTCCCCTCGTGTTCTATTGTGTTTCGATGAACGAAACCTGTTATTATATATTTCATGCCGCAGCCCCTTATGACTCCCTATTCGTTGACTCCCCTCCCTCCCATCGCAAAACCCATCGGATTCAATTCGATGGTCACGATGGTTCACCCATGGCCATTTCGACCATTTTGCCCTCGGGAATCTTGAAAATCGATCGTGATTTTTCGAAATTTTTGCCCGAAACGATTTTGATTTTGCCTTTTTTTCAAAATATGCATATTTCAACGATCGAAATCGAGCGGAGGTGGTTTTGGAAAAATGAGCGGCTCTGCAGCGAGTTTGGGAACATTTTTTAACGAAACTTTCGGCTGTTGAGAAACAACGGAGAGACGGGAGATTTTGGAGAATCGAGCAGCTCGAAAGTGAGTCTCTCGTCGAGGAATCTTTCGGCGATCGCCGAGTGTATAATTATAATATCAAACTCGCCGCTCGCCTCTGCCTGGATTCACCGTTCAGCGTCGACTTCCCTCGGGAACGACGCTCTCCAGAGGGGCGCGTCGAAGCTCCGCGATTCTCATGTACCTTCTCGACGATAATTATACGATCCGGATATTATTCGTATTAAAACGAGAAAATGAGAAAATCAATCAAATCAGAATTTCGCACAAAAATGACACTTTCCCAATACTGTATAATACAATATTTAAAACTCAAATTTTTTCTAATAAATCTTTAAACGCAATTATTACTAGTATTACCATTAATAATCGTATTATTCAATTTCGTATTTCGTTACGAGAGAAACGAGATTAGACTCGCGGTTGAGAATCGCGGAGATTCGCATCGAAGGACTTTCGTATCCTTTACGGCACTTTCGACCGATGCCGCGGTGTCTCGGACACGCGGAGGCACATAAGTGGATGCAGAGGGACGTGGAAATACACACACAGAGGTATATACAAGTATGTACACGTGGGTAATATGCGTGCATAAGCGAGGCGGGAATTTCGAATCGATCGGCGATCGCCAGAGCGGCGTGAGCATCGGCTCTCGTGGAAAAAAAAAAAATGAAACAGCAGAATTTTTTCAGTCGTAACAAAATACCCACTCTGCCTTTGAAAAGCGCTCTTTCCGCAGGAAAATCTCCGATATATTTGGAGTTAAAATACAAAGAAAAATAAATAGAAATATAAATAACAAAACTGTAAGAGCGAAGCGCGCGAGATGCTCGGGCTCGCGCGAAATAACGATAAATTTCGCAGTAAAAAATCGTAATTAACTCCATTCTGATATACAGATTTTCTCCCGTGCGATCGTAAAGTCGTGCGCACACACGCGTGTGATATACACGTTCCTGACAAAAATGTGTTCTAAACACACAAGAATAAGCGAAAAAGTAGAATCCCGACTGTGTGTGAATACACAGCGTACAAATAAGCGTATAATAATATTCGCGATCGCAAATATCGCGAGAGTTCGCGCGCGACTGGTTCTCCTCCGTCTCTCTCTTTCTCTCATAACTGACGCACTCGTTATGATCTGATTAATCCGAAATATTTCATTGCCGGCTGGACTCTCGTCGGCTGCGTATATGCAGAGACACACGCGTGTGGTACAGTGGTAGACACGAGGGAGAAGAAGCCAGCAGCGAGAAAAGTGCGTGTCTCCGGGATATATACACGCCGATCCAGCAGTCGCGCCCGGTTGTCAAGACTGCCAGGAAGAGAGCGAGATAACAAGAAGAGGAATAAGAAATAAAATAAGGAGAGCGAAAGAGATTCGCTCTCTGGTCGTGTATGAGTTTCCCAGGACATGCACGTACTCTCGATGTGTATAACGATTTTTTATAGACAAAAGGGCGTAAATTAACGACACACGAGAACAAAATTCATGTCCTTTTGGCTTTGCGCTATAAAATGATCCCGATAACCGCACTGAGAAATTTTCGATCGTTGGTCAACTTGGTCGGCCGGGATCTCGACGTCGCTGTACCGAGGACATAAATATATATGTGTATATATATATATCTCTCTCGAAATGTATATACATTGAGAGAAAGAGAGAAAGAAAAGATGTCGAGAGTGCAGCAGCAGCAGCAGCAGCAGCAGCAGGAGCAGGAGCACAGGAGAGCTCTCCTTCCTAGTCGGAGCCTCCAAGGCGAGACAACCGGTCACGGGCCACAGATCCCACAGGCGTCCTATAAATCCCACGACTAACGGGTAACCAAGTAACCAAGTGAGAAAAAGGATCGCCCGGGGTACAAAAGTATAGACATTCATTTTCCGACTGGGTGTTTCCAATTAACTCAACGCCGTGCGACAAAAAAGGCGGCTTTTTACATTCGCGACATGTACGAAATGTTCCCGCATCGCGGACTCTGTCGTTGCTCTCGAATTTCACCCGGCGCGAAAAGAAATGACGATATTTTTCGCATTTCTTCTTTCAACGAAATTGCCAGCATCCCGCGTGGTCCAGCGCCTGCAGGAGCGTCGTCAACGTGTCTGCGGGCTGTGATTTATCATTTTTTATAAATTGTACAATTTTTTTTGATCGAACCGACCAAGATCGTCGACGAACGATCCAAGCCCGTCATCGATAAAAAAAAGTCGATTTCGAACATGAAATCGAATTTTAATAATTCCCTCTCGAACGTCTCGAATGATTCGATTCGACTCGAGGACTCTGTTCGCACGCACCCCTAATCCATATCGAATGATATGGCCCGTTCGTTCTCCGGTAAGCTCGCGAGATGTTCTCGCCCTGCTGCTGGTGGCGATATAATATAAGAACCGGTCGCAGCATCCCGAGCTGGACCAGATTCACCGTGCTTTACCATAAATCAATCCGGCGCTTACATGCTCCAGAACGTAACGGGCTTAAAGGTTGCTCGTTATATATACGCGTATACACGCGCATACACTCACGCGGAGATACATTCGAGAAAAATCGACTCGAGCTACCGGGTTCGTTGGTTAATTTTGTAGCTCGTTTTATAATTGACTCCGTTAATCCCAGACTCGAAACTAGTATACGCAATATCGTCCGATTCTTTTTATTTTCCGGTAAAATGTATTTTATTATTATTATCATGATAATCATCCGAGTATCGGCTGGAAAAGAGCGCGCTTCTTTACATTCCGTGCTGGCATGACCGTTCGCTATAAATCAGCCTCTCTTCACGGCCTATAATAATAAAACAAACGGTAATTACAATGATTATATTTCGAGAAAGGAGAAAAAGGAAGGGAAAATGACGAAGATTCGCGAAATTTATCGCTTTTTTTTTCGTTTCCTGCTCTTTTTCTCCCTTATCAATGAGCCTATACGCGCATATTCGCGATGAGAAATATAGAGTCGATAAATACGTCAAATGTACATGCGTATATTGGCAAAGTTGTTGCTCCAAGACGAGTCTAACGTGTCTACTTGCCAACTGCGATTTTATACGAGAAAAAAATAAGGAAAAAAATAAATAAATGAATCTGCGAGAGAGAGAGAGAGAGAGAGGAAGGAATCGTTTGGAAATCGCGCGATAAAGCGCGTGCACGACTGCGTTATGTGTATATAAATATACATGTACGTACGCGAGAGAACTCGACACTTGGCGACTATCTCGACAAATAATGGAATCGATTTCGCAGCAATTTCTTTTTTTCGGCGAGTGAAGCTGTGGAGCGAGAAAGAAATGGGAAAAAGTATCATCCTTTTTCATCTCCTTTCTGCTCTCTCTCTCTCTCTCTCTCTCTCTCTCTCTCTCTCTCTTTCGGGATCGACCGGTGATCTCGATCTTGGAGAAAACCGGTCGAGCACCGCGAGATATTATATAGTCACCTCTCGGATCTTCTTGCCCCTTTCCATATACGCACGAGACTCGATGTGAGAAAAAGAGAGGGAGAGAGAGAGAGAAAAGCATAGGGCGGTAAAGTCGCACGGGGAAGTTTGTTAAACGCAGCAGCAGGGCATATTGAGCGCATAATTATAAATCGCGATCAACGGACACCTAAGCTCGATTTTTCTCGTAACTTTTCTGCTTTTTTTTTCCGTTTCGCGAGGCAGATATTTCACGCCGTGGACCATCGAGATGGCACGCGGTATTATATTCCTCTCTTTTATCATCCAATTAACGATAAAGTCTCCATCGCCCATTTATTCAATGATTTTTCTCGCACCCCATCAGGGGGAGAGATGACGAGAGGAGGAGAGGAATTAAGGGGGCGGCGGTGGACCAATTAATGTTCTCATATAGTGGCGCCTTTGCGGAAGTGCACACCCTGTTTTTTCTCTCTCGTTTTTTGTGGGATTAGCCTTGAGAAAGATAACGAGAGGGAGAGAGAGGGGGGGGATGACATTTGATTCACCTTATATGCATGAGCGTGCAAACGCGAATGTCGCTGCTGATGTTTATAGCCAATAAGAAATAATTTAATTGTTAATAGGATGGAATATAGTTATCAATATTAATGTTTTCGATTTATACGATAATCTATAAAAATTATACATTCTTTGTGGATTTTTTTACGTAATTTAATCTCTCGAAATCCGGTAGCTGTCAAATTCGAGAAAAAATTCAACATACGAAATTTTTTTTTAATTTTCAATGTTTAAATAGCTTATCCGATCGGAAATTTCTCGCTGATTACAAAACACACCGACTTTTTCCCGAAAACTCGATATTTCAGTGAAAAAATAGTCGTTAATTGATAAAATTCGTATTTCCGCATTTTCGGACCGAAATATTGGGTTTTTGATGAAATACCGGTGTGTTTCGTAATCAGCGGGAAAAAATACATGGATATAGACCGTTAAAAATCATTTTTGAAATTCAACATTTTTTGCCATTTTTTGCCGGATTGAGTTGGTTCGCTAAAATGCTCGCCATTTTCTTCCTCTTTGAGGTAGATACTCCAACTTGTGCTTATTCTCTTTGGAATCGTTGAGGCTTTAAAATGCCGTTTGGTTTGTCCAGATATCTCGATTTTTCGATTTTTGGCAGATTTTTAAAGTAGGACCATCGATTTTCGCCAATTTTCCCATACATACCCCTTTGCGTTTTTTTCGCGAATTTTCAACATCGATTTTGAGGGTGAAGCAATTTAGCTATCGTAATTTAACTTTCACCACTTTTTAAGTCTACTCGAGAGCGCTTCAAAACCCCCCCAAGAAATGTGTGTAGCACAAATAGAAGCGTAGTTATGGCCATTTGAAATTTCGACTTTTCGGCGATTCTGGAAAAGTGGGCGAAAATGGGTCGAAATTTTTTTTTTCAATTTTAAACGTGTCAATAGCTTATCCGATCGGAAATTTTCCGCTGATTACGAAACACACCGACTTTTTCCCGAAAACTCGATATTTCAATGAAAAAACAGTGATTAATCGATAAAATTCGTATTTCTGCTTTTTCGCTGTTTCTCTCTCCCACGTGCCTGCAAACGGAGGACACGCGCGTCCCGTTTATCATATGCTCAAAGAAAAGATTCCGCTGCTCCTCTCCCGCGCATATACGACAGGGATATTGCATAAGAGGATTAACGGTATAGAGCAGCTCTAAGAGCGTGTAAAGTACGACGAGGATGCGACGACTGAACATTGCTCTCACGAGATGCATATACATATATATATATAAAGAGTATATCCATACATACAACGTCACACAGGCTTTCGCGCTCGTGACAACTTGAAGAGACGGAAAAATTTGGCAAAAGGAAGACGAAAAATGGCGACATGCGAGACAAACTCCCGCGAGAATGCTCTCATAAACGCACACTTCTGCGCAGCATCCCTGCAGATGCATCTCTGCATTTATTTAATGTAGATATTATATTATTACAAGCGTGTGTGTGTGTGTGTGTGTGTGTGTGTGAATATCTGTCCACGTGTTTCCAAACGCAGTCGACCGAATCCACGTCCGTTAGAACTATATTCCCGCAGGAGAGATAAGAGGGCGACCACTCTGCGGCATAATTAAAAATAATAATAACAACGACGATAATAATAATAAACGAAAAAAGACGATCAAAGCTCCTTATCGCTCTCGATTCTAGCCGGGAATGAGCGATGCGATTCAGAACGAAAAAAACCATGAACAAACCCACCAAACGAACAAATTCAATTCCGGTTCTCGTCTCCTGATCGATTCCGCGATCGTCGCTGCAAACACTGCAACGACGGCAATCATATTATCCTCTAATTGAAGATTCAAGATCGAAGATTGATTGAAAAAAAAAAATCGAAATTTCTATCAAAAATACGTGAAATTTTGTTGTTTCTCATTTTTTCCGAATGATTTCTCTCGCGAATTGTATATACGAGATGCGTGGATTTATGAAAGATCAGAGTCATGCGTTTCACCCTCGTTATACGCGGAGGAATGTCAGTCTGATACGTATTTTATCGTATCGTAATTCCTATCGCGATACTATACATATAAATGCAATATAAATCGCGTGTGGATGGGAAATTCTCCCTCTACGTGTATTTAAATGTCGCGCTCCTTTTCTCCATGCGTATAACGTACTTTCCTCCCTGTCGAACCGCACGCAGGGGCTATCGAAATTTTCTCGTATCTCATTTTTTTTCCACGTCATATCGAAACTATCCGCAATTGCAGAGACGATAATAGCAGAGCTGCGAGCTGCGTTTATGATTATGATCGTGACGACGACGATTCGTTCCGGCAAAGAGTCTCATTCGATCGATATTAAATCCTCGTGACCTTTCGTATCGATAAAAATCATTATTATTATTACACGTCGAACGAAAAGATTGCGTCGGGGCAATCAATCCGCTTTGGATATTACGATCGGATTTATCGATAAACATCTCATATTTGTCGAATCGACGACGATCGTTCTGCATGTACATTTTTCAGCTCGTTTTTTCACGCTGCTATTTTCATTGCTTTTCATTATCGATTAAATGCGATTTTAATCGATGTTCTACATAATTATGATTAGTCCTCGATATTTATGTCGATTCTCGACGCAGATCTGCAAAATTATCGCGAAAGGTGTTTGCGAGTCGACGCCTTATTCGCGTCTTACACAAGCCGTACGAGTCTCGAATTTACATCCGCTGACATTTCGATATCGTAACGATTTTACGTCGATAAAGCATAACCTGTTATCTCGCGATGCGGAGATCAAGCGGCGACATTCAGCGCCGAAAAATATTCGAAAATAATATTTTTTTCTAATTTTACTCGGCGATATTAATTGGTCCATTCGAAGATTCTTTGGATCGCCTTTATTCTTTGCTGAAAAAAAAGTCCACTTAAAAATTGATGGACTGTAAGATGAGAAAGTGTCGCTCTGCATTGCGCCAGGTGTCGCCAAAGTCCCGCAGGTTGGAAGCGAAAAAAAGAAGCTAGAGACGGAAAAGGACGCGGGTAGCGAATTGATGAGATTGCAGGAGCACATTTTACGGCGCAGCATCAAAGAATTTCCGTGCGCGTTTCTCGAATTCCGTGCTGTGCAGCAGCTCTCTTTCAGCTGCCTCCCTTTTGCGGTCTCGTTGCGCGAAAGGACCGTACGGTCGGAAAATTTTTCGTCTCGTCTCTCGTCTATTTTTTTTCATCTAATATCGCGATCAAACTGATACACAAAAAAAATATATTTCGACGTACAAATTCGTGTATTTTATCAATTTTACACACTCGCGAATGGCCGCTTATATAATAATGTACATACAGTGAAATAATAATATCTCGTGATTATTTATAAAATAATATAAATTTATACATCGAAATATATTATATATTGCTCTAATTACATACATTAACACACAAACTCACACACGTATAAAGTATGTATACTCTCTTCAGAGTCCCATCGGTTAGCTGCATCGGAACGTTCGAGCGCAATTAGCGGCTCGTAATAATTTAGCTGACTTCAATTAATGCATCCTTGCAGTTCTGCCGCGCAGGATATGCCCTCTCAACGAGAGAGCAAAAGAGAGAAAGAGTATCATTTGCCGACTCGTGTATGTATGCACCGTGAAACGCATGTGCGTGCACGCGCAGCGAGCAATGCACCGATATATCGAGGATACATGCATTAGGGTGTCTGTCTATTACCAAAATGACTTTTCCATCGGGAAAAGTCATCAAAAACGTGGTAAAAATTTTTAATTAATTTATTCCAATTATTTATCAATTTTTACCATAAAATGATAAAAATTATTTTGGTATCTTTGGAAATAAACTTTTTCATCCGAAAAAGTCATTGGTTCGTAGTTTAAAAGCGATGGAAAAACGTAAATTCAAAATGTCATTGAATTGATAATTATAACACGAGGTTTTTGCACTCGTTGAATTTTCATTTTTTTTCTCCCACGTCACATACCTAAATTAAAAAAAAAACAACCCCTTTTCTTCGAACGTTATCGTACATTCGATGGATAATTCCTCAAAATCGTTCATGGCCGATACAAAATAAGCGTGTACCTATTTTTCTATTGGAAATTTCGAAATTTTCACATTTTAAATGGAAAAATTCGTTTTTTCAACCGTGTTTTTCGAACGACAATTCGGGCAATGTCCGGATGAAAAAAGTCGAGTTGGGAAACGACCGACACCCTAATGTACATGTATATTGTGCTGTTGCGCACTTTCTTTCGGAGGATAAGAGCATTCGTAGTTGCCTGATGTACGGACAAGCTATTGGAGCTACCGCGCACGCATAATATGCCGGCAGTCATCGTTCCATATATATAAAAGTATATAAATGTACATATACATGTATATAAAGACAGAAATTGCACATAAGCAGGGCGCAGATGGGCGGGAATACATTATATATACATATACACTTAATCCCACAATATAACATGGTCATGAACTGTCGTTTAAGTGTTGGTGGATTAATGCACCTCCGGAGGAATCCACGTGAGGTTGAATTAATTAACAGAGATATGCAATGGGTCCACATACCCGTAGATTTTTTTTTCCTCTCCAGAGGTATTTTACCCGGACTCGGAAGTTCGCTTTTCAACCCGCGGATGATGTATTTGATCTTGAAAAAAATTAAGAGCGTAGAAGAAACGTCCGAACGATTTTCACTCGTTTCCTTCTCTGGAATGAATTTTCCTCGTGATTTTTCCCTCGTTCTTCAACGCTCGACGAGACGTTGTTGAATCGTTTTTTTTTTTAAGATCGTACCAATTAAATGGCAATTAAATAAAATTGAGAATTCATCGCGTTCGGCGCATGCAAAATTCAGGTTTTTGAGGTTTATTTTCTTTCGTGTGTGTGTATGTGTGTGTGTGGACTTTTGAATCGATCGATCATCGCAGCAGGAAGCGGAGAGTCAGCGGCTAATTTTTCTCCCGCTTCTTGCGAGAGCCGACGATTAATTAGTCGTTAATTGAGTGAGAAAATCTTCACTCTTTCCCGACGAAAAAAAGTGCGCAAGGATTATTGAAAAAAACTCGGAAAAAAAACAGAAAATAATTCTTTGAATATTTTTCTCCGAGAATGATGTTGTTTTTTTCAAAATCATCGTACGCGAAATTGTTAATTAAAGCTTATTTTATCGATAAATTATCGCCTCCCGTTGTGGGGTGCATTAAAATGCGATGTTCACCGGGAGAAAGGGGGGGGAGAGGAAGATATCTATTCCTCGTATTCTCACGCCACTTGAATTATGATTTTTTTTTTGATATTATACGCGATTAAACGCAATAATCGCATAAAGAGCCTCCGAAAGCTTGTTATACGTGTACGCGTCTGAAAAAATATACAGCCGAGCACGATGGTCATTAAAGTATCACTGAAGTTTCTTATTCCGCAGAGCGGAGCCAGGACGAAGGTGTTTGCATTGGCCTAGTGTCTAGCGCGCGGTGTGTGCTCGCGGACAAAATTAATTACCTCGTCCAAGCGATATAACGGGTCTTTAGCCGGCTGTAATTCTCGTTGAGAATCAAACTGAGAATCATACGATACAAATAATATATTTATTACGTACAGAGATACTTGTTCATCCACGAGACGCGATATAAACAGAATTTTCACAGTAAAACGCGAAAACGCGTATACGATAATCCGACTATTCGTTTCATCGAACTCGCGGCGCTCGATATCGCTTGAAGAAATATTGAAAATCGAAAAAAAAACACTTTTCAGAGTTTTTTTCAATTTTTTTACATATTTTTTGGGCAAAATTGCTGAAAAGTAGAAAAATCGGAGAAAATTACGGAATATCCGGTGGGTTATCGAGAATGGTGGGAAAAATCGGCATAAAAATCGATATCGTTTTTGCAAATATATAAAATACGTATTTATATGGAATAGTTTGCGCGCAGGTATCCAAGATCAGGCGTACGAACACGGAGGGAGATACGATTTTATCAGATTTTATTGCAGATTTACAGTTGCGATCACGATGTTGGTTTAAGCGCTGATAATCGACCGCGAGTCTGACGTACGACCCTGTTAACGCGCTGTGAAAGGGCGGGTTCTGATGTATATCCCCCTCCCCCGTCCTCCTCTTCCCCTGGACCGTATATCGCCTATCTCGTCCTGTTTCAGAGATTGACTCCGGCAGGATCTATACATAGACACGTGGATACACTCGAACGTGTTATTTACAAGCCTCTTGCGCAATTTGTCACTCGAATAAAATTGGCTACCGTGTCGCGCACCGCATGATTGCGAGAGCCATATATTTTCATCTCAAAGTGCATCGTTCAATTTCTCCGATTAATTAAGATTTTTCACACTCGTAATTGGGCAACGCTCTTCCTCGTTAACGACCATTTTCGCCTAAATGATTTATCAATTTTGGCATCGTTTTTGCTTGAAAAAGATTTTTTCTTTTTTTCATTTTTTAATCGATCGATGAAAAATCGCTAATGAGGCTCATTCTAATTGCGCATCGTCTTGATTTCCGCGCGTCCGAGGTGTTACCGCTTCAATTACGCCCCGAGATACCCACGTCAGTCTCGAAGAGCCTACTTGGTTGGTACTTTAATTGGATAATTCCGTTAATCCGTTTTATAAATTTCCGTGATTAATCGACCGATTCTTTCAATTAAATTTTTTTATCGGACGTTGCTATCGGCAGTATTTTTGATCTCCAAAGCGAAATTGACACAAATTTCCCAGGATTATCGATGTTTCCAGTGGGTTGGAAACTGAAATCTCGAAAAAGTCTTTTTTTTTGCTAATCGATGCGCTTGATTGCCGTTTTAATCATTCCGCGACTTGTCGCGCTACGTTAAAAACTCACACACACACGGATTATTCGTATTTCGATCGAATAATTTAATTAGTATTTCAAAAACCCTCGTGATTAATTGACCAATCGTGAAGGTGTGTTTTTGACCATTTTTTGGTACTCCAAATCTCCTGGAACAAGGAATTATTCGCCGTACAGGATTAATGAGAATAAATCCTTAATGACAAGCGGACTTTTTTCCTGAATGAAGCTTTGGTCGGATGTTTCACGGAGCCTGTGTAAAATTACACACACCCACGGATAATTCATATTTCGATCGAATAATTTAATTAGTATTTCAAAAACCCTCGTGATTAATTGACCAATCGTGAAGCTGTGTTTTTGACAATTTTTTGGTACTCCAAATCTCCTGGAACAAGGAATTATCCGCCGTACAGAATTAATGAGAATAAATCCTTAATGACAAGCGGACTTTTTTCCTGAATGAAGCTTTGGTCGGATGTTTCACGGAGCCTGTGTAAAATTACACACACCCACGGATAATTCATATTTCGATCGAATAATTTAATTAGTATTTCAAAAACCCTCGTGATTAATTGACCAATCGCGAAGCTGTGTTTTTGACAATTTTTTGGTACTCCAAATCTCCTGGAACAAGGAATTATTCGCCGTACAGGATTAATGAGAATAAATCCTTAATGACAAGCGGACTTTTTTCCTGAATGAAGCTTTGGTCGGATGTTTCACGGAGCCTGTGTAAAATTACACACACCCACGGATAATTCATATTTCGATCGAATAATTTAATTAGTATTTCAAAAACCCTCGTGATTAATTGACCAATCGTGAAGGTGTGTTTTTGACCATTTTTTGGTACTCCAAATCTCCTGGAACAAGGAATTATCCGCCGTACAGGATTAATGAGAATAAATCCTTAATGACAAGCGGACTTTTTTCCTGAATGAAGCTTTGGTCGGATGTTTCACGGAGCCTGTGTAAAATTACACACACCCACGGATAATTCATATTTCGATCGAATAATTTAATTAGTATTTCAAAAACCCTCGTGATTAATTGACCAATCGTGAAGCTGTGTTTTTGACAATTTTTTGGTACTCCAAATCTCCTGGAACAAGGAATTATCCGCCGTACAGGATCAATGAGAATAAATCCTTAATGACAAGCCGACTTTTTTCCTGAATGAAGCTTTGGTCGGATGTTTCACGGAGCCTGTGTAAAATTACACACACCCACGGATAATTCATATTTCGATCGAATAATTTAATTAGAATTTCAAAAACCCTCGTGATTAATTGACCAATCGTGAAGCTGTGTTTTTGACAATTTTTTGGTACTCCAAATCTCCTGGAACAAGGAATTATCCGCCGTACAGGATTAATGAGAATAAATCCTCAATGACAAGCGGACTTTTTTCCTGAATGAAGCTTTGGTCGGATGTTTTATGGAGCCTGTGTAAAGTTACACACACACACACTCACACACACACACATGTGGCAGCTTTTAAATATAACGTGTGGGCGAATCTGCCGAGTTGGCTGCTCCGGACGCTCGCGGGCGATCGAGAAGTCTCCGGCGAAGGCGCGCGCGTCCAACGAGGTGTTGATATAATTTATGATTGTGCAGCTCTCGGGCCGACGAGAGAGTCGACTAATACCGAGACGGGAACCGGTAAACCGACGACAAATGGCTGGCGAAAGCGTGCCGCTCGATCTCTCCTCTCTCGTGGCGCAGCTTCGGTGTGCGTAACAATTTTTGCCAGCGGGGGGCTTCGCTCCGAGTTTCAATGAAAAATTAATAAACTCGACAAAGAATCGACCCACCCAAGTAGAGCCCCGCGAATTTTCAATAACCTCATCGACGCGCCGATTGACTCGTCGTTTTCGTAATTAAAACGAAAATTAAATCAACAAATTGCTAAACATCGATAAATCACACTCGTAACGCGGTCAGATTGGAGCAGCTTTTTTCAGAGCTTCCCATTTCCGGAGGAAAAAAATTCGAAAAAAAAGACGTCGAAAACGCCACTCCAAAACTCCAATTACTCAATCGCGACGTAAAATCATCAAGATTCAAAAATATTTTCTTCGATGCTCGTTATGCTCCTGTGGAACGTAAATTTCCCTGTTTCGAGGATGAGAAACCGCATAAACGAGAGACAAACTAGTTGGATAAATGGCGAACAAAAAATGAATGAGAAATTGATTTTTACAAGCTGCTGGCGCTCTCTCGCTCGTTGTAACGTTGTAATGTTGCAATATAAACTTTTAATGCCTACGATTTTGATCGTACGATAATTTCCATGGTGCTCTCCTCGTATCCTCCTTTGCACCAATCGCTCGCACGGTTTCGTACGAACGTTGCAGTTTTGTTTCTGCAATCGTCGTGCTGCTGCTGCGAGTCTTTTCACGTGGGAGCGATAAACGAAAAATTCCCGAGCTCGCTGCGCCATGCACTAGCTCCCGGGTACGTCTCGCCGTATCTTCTAGGCTGCTATATATATATATATATATAAACATGCATATTCTACATATGTTAATAACGCAAGCACAGTTTTGCTGCTGGCAGCTTTGAGCTCCCGCTGATGTTGAGTTCCGGAACGGACGAGGGGACTGCAATTTTTAAGCGGTACGCACGGTTTTATACGCCGCCAATGGACAGGTTTTCCGTGCCGCCCTCTGTATACACCTCCGCGTAATAAATACCGGAGTTTGATAAAAATTCAAAAAAATTCCGGTCACCGGTTACTAATAAAATTTTGAAAAAAAAGACAAACAAAAATCACCACCTGAAATTTCCATGAAAATTTTCAAAAACGACGAGGAAATGACGAAGCTGCGAAAGTATCGTTTCAGGCCTCTCGCGGTTGGAAATATCGATCGCCTCGGCTTAATTTATGTCCCCTCGGTGGGAGTTTTTCGGGCCGAACGCGTCGAATATCAATTTTATTTCAAGTTTTACGAAAGAACGCTGGCGCTCTGCTTTTTTCGTCGCGCCGTCACGCGACGATTGTCGCAGAAACGACGTGGAACGGAGGCTTATCAGAGAGGCTTATCGACGATTTGAGCGTCGCCTCCTTAAAAGTGTCCTTCCTCAATTCTCACACTCGGAAATGTCTTCCGCAGAATCAGCAGCGAGCGCTCGAAATCCCAGTTTTTCTCGTCAACGACCTTTCGAAAAAGTTTTCCCAGCATCCGGAGCAATTTTTCATTCGCCGACTTTCCCGCGCGAATCGCGTCGAACTTTGTCATTTTTCTCAAAACCAAACGAGTTTGCGAGAAGAAGAGAGAGCGCGGGAGGTCGGGGGCAAGCGGAGGAAGAAGGGAAAAAGAGATTCGATGCGATTCTCGCGCTGGCTCGCTCGTCGTTGGAGCCACCGCACACGGCACACAGGATTTGCCACTGTTATTTAAGAACGCTCCGCTAAACGATCCTGCGAATGGCTCGCAGGGCGTTATAACTGTCGACATATGTATTCCTGATTCCCGCGGGCGTATATGGCGAGTTTTATATCGCGAGATGAAGTGCCCGGCGAGCGGAAAACACAGCAGAGTCGCTCGAGAAAAGTGGAGTGTGTATTAACGCTCGGCGCGGTAAATGCGAGTGCGTGTGAAATCAGATGATTAAGAGAGAAAATCAGAGAGAGAGAGAGAGGATTAAAAAAAAAACGCGTGAGATTGAACGCGAGGGAAAAGAGCGAATCCGACGGGTCGCTTCGCGCTCTCTTTTTCGTATCGCGCGGAGCAAAAGCCATGCGTTCTGCTCGCTCCGTTGACTCTGCGCTGCTCATGACCATATGCACTATATGCACTATATATATGTGTGTGTGTATGTACTTGTACCTTATAAATACTCGAGTTCTCGCGATATAATAACCTTAATGGAAAACCAGAATGCCAAACCGAGGTACGTCCTCTCGAGTGCACGTGAGGCAGGGAGAAAAAGAGGGGAAAAAAGTCTGTCCGTCACTCTGTCTCTTTTGCCTCTCTCTCTCTCTCTCGTTAGAGGAAAAACGGTGGAAATTGTCAATTTAAAAATCAGTGCGATCGATTGAATTCTTCGTTTATACTGCATTTTTCGATAAGCATCACTGTTGGTTTTGTTTTTTGGCACGTTCGGAACGTCGTTTAATCTCGAAAGAATCTCGAGAAAATCCGCGACCGTGGAGCTGGGAAAATAAAAGGAAGAAGCGAAAAACGAGATGTCTCTCGAGGCTTTCGAGCGTATCTCGGCCCTTTTCGTCCCAGCGAACGATCTCGTTTTCCAGAATCTATAATCCGCCCCTACCCTGTTCACCCTGCGATCTCCGCAATTCACGCACCTTTTGCGCGTACCTGAGGCGCGCGTGTAACGATAAAAACGTCGTCGTTCAATTCGAGCGCGTTTCTCGCTCGAAAAAACCCTGTTTCTGCGTATCGGATACTGAATCGTTTTGCATCTTTATTTTCCAGAGTTTCACGTCATTCGTCGAATGATTCAACGATCATTTCTTTCAAAGTTTTTTGCACAATTTAATCGCACTTTGGACGAGTGTAATTGCCAATTAATCGAGGTCTTGCGCCATTTTCGTCAATCACCAAAAATAAAAGTCTGTTTCGCTCCAATGTCGGATAAACGTTAATTAATTATACGCTCAATCGAGACAATTATCCGGCCGCGTTGAAAAAAATGAGAGAAGAAAAGCAGACCGCATGGATGAGCAGTTTTTCCCGCGTAACTTGAAAAGTATGTTTTCGACTGAAAATCGAACGGAAATGACTTTTTTTTCGTCTTCAGAGTCGGATAAAAGTTGATTAATCTTCGTCATCAATCAGGATAATGATCGAAGCTCTCGTGGGAGCCATTTTTTTTCAACGACACGTATACCATCCGTTCTCATTTCCTTTCAAATTTCGAGTCCCACGTACGTCGTCGCGATGAGTCGTATGCGAGAGATCGCGATCGTTATCTCGGCGCGCGAAGCAACTCAATCGATGATCTCCCGCCTGCATCGCGGATCAATCGCCCTGCGTAGGCGCCTTTTCACCGTACCGCGCCGGCCTGCGGTCCAGGAAAGTTTGTCGCACATGCGAATTATATGCATAAGAAGGTTCGTTCGCAACCCCACAAAAAAAAAAAAAATAAACTCAATTTTTCGCTCTTTTCATCTCCAAAAACGGCACCGACGATTCACGATTTTGACCATCAACATCGACCGCGTGACATTTCTTCGAATGAAGCGAAAGAAAATGGTTTTTTTACGTTTATTTTTGAAGATGAAAAAAAAGAAAACCGAAAATCATACATCGCGTTGCGGTTATCGATTTCTCGCAGGCTGCAGGGAACACGACGTTTCGCGTGGAAAAAAAAATCTCGCTCCAAACGCGATTGTCATCGATCGAAGGGAGGGTGGGGCGCTTCGAGCATCTCGCCGATCGTTCGATTTCGCTCTCGCCGTTATAAAATAATGTCTCTCGTCCGTTCTCTGTCGGCGATTTTTTTTTTCCCCTCTTTATTCGCCCCTAACCTCCCCCCTGAGAGAAGAAGAGAGCGATCGGTTGTAGTGTTTATGGGAGAAAAAAAAAAAGAAAAAAAAAGGTTGGACCCGAATATGTAAGGTGGCTGATGCTGTATGGCGATTCCCGCGTCACCATTCCGCTATTTCCCGTCGGACTCGCGACAGAGTCCATTAATTCAGGCGCGAGCATACGCACACTCCGTGTCTTCCTCGCGGCTATATAATAATACCAGCAACCGCGACCGAAGAAACGCTCTCGTATTCGAGGGGAAAAAAAAAATTCCCCAAAAGCGTTCGCGCGTGAAAAAAAAAGAGAGAGAGAGAGAGAAGAGAACACAACCGTACGAAACTTTTGTCAATTTTGTTTTCGTCCATTAACCTTAAATCGCATTAATGACGAAAAATGGCGGCGGAACGAGCGCTCGTCCTCTTTGCAAATTTTGTTTTATTTTTTTCTCTCGCTGCGATGTATTTATGGGCCCTCGTTAATTATGGCGAGCGCTATGAGTGATTTTTCGAAACTGCGCGATAACCGCGACGACGTGGCTTCGAGAGGGATATAAAAATGAAAAAAAAACACACACGCATGGGACAAAAATGAGAAGAAAAAGGATCGAGAGAAGAATATGAGGAATGGCTTTTGCGGGGAAAGAATCGAACCGCGGAATTCCGATTGATTTTACCGATTTTTTTTTTTCAAGCTGCACTTTCTTCCGCTGCCTTTCGGCGATTAAAGAAGATGATTTTTACGCGCGATTAATTCGAGTCCGTGTGATTTTCACTGCGAAATACCACGACGTTTTTTTTAAACGAACTATCTTTAGTCATCTTGGCAGAACGAGTTTATTATTTTCGTTTCGATTTTCATCTTCCTTTTCTTATCATCGTAAGACGATATTTTATTGATTTTTGATCACGTTTTTTTTTTTATTGAATGTATCGCGAACAAAAAATACAGTACGAGCGAAGAAAAAGTTGGAACAAGTGCATCGACGGAAGAGGTGCGACACTCGTACTCGAAAGTTTTCACGTGGCCCTGCGTGTCCTGTTGTGTTTGGTCCAGCGGAGGAGATGCACGCAAACAGACGGCAAAACCCATATGGGTGGAGGAAACCAGTTTGTCGGAGTTTCGAGTGCTCCTCTTGTGTGTGTGTGTGTGTGTGTGTGTGTTTGTGGGTTTGTGTTTGTGTGTCGTGCGTCCTCCTCGATTCTCGAGGAGCTTCTTTCTTTCTATGATCATCCAACTCTGCGTCTCTTTCGAGATGTCGTATGTGCGTACACGCGTAAATACACGTATATATACATAGATTTACATGCACTTGAGGGATGAGAAAAAAAAATGAAACGCGTAGCAGGCAGACAGTGCGGAAGATTCCGGAAAACACCGATCTCACGTCGGATCATCAAAGGGCGAGAGACAAGAGCTCTCGAAATACGCTTTTTTTCCGATCCACGCAGCGAGACTTCGCAGTCAAAGTTCCTTTCACACGCTCGAACTTTGAGAGCCCTCGTGTATGGACCAATGGCGATTTTTGAATGCCGAAGGAAAAAAAAAGCCATGATTTTCGAATAAAAATGATGCTGCGATTTTTGAAGGAATCAAAAAGTATAAAATTCCATTCCAGCTGTGGGAAATACAGAGATAAATTTGTTGCGAGTGGCGTTTTTGAGTTTTCTTACGTCTCTGGCGGTATCGGAGTTTATTTCGCGCGGAGGAGGAGGGAAAAAATGGTCCAGCTTGCCATTCACTGCCAAAGTCGTTGAAACTACCTTAATATCAATAAAATTCAATCCTCTCGTATCTGGTTATAAGGATATTAAGCGTGTAAAATGTACCGAGTAATCGGTCCATTCGTACAGGGACGCGTACGTGTGTGTAATTGTGCACTGCGATCTCTGTATCGTTTAATACTCGGCCATTTTGCATGGATAAACCAAATGAGGAGGATGCTGCGTGTATACACAAGGTGTATCGTGTTACGACCTTTATAAGCGAGGTATCAGCACCGCGGATAATTGCTCGAGTCCGAGATCTCACGATGAGATGAAAAAGGAGGAAAAAATCGTCAAACGATGCATTCCCTCGGCGATGAATTTCAGAAAAATCTGTTCTCCCGTTTTATCCTCATTTTCTCCTCCGATGCTCTTTTCGCAGTCGAGCTGTCCGATCAAGGGCGAAAACACGATTTTTACACCCAAATTCGCTCCAAAAAGTGGAGTTCGACGAATAATCAACAAAAAAATCGAGATGAACTTTGGCGTTTGTCGAAAATTCGTGACTCTTTCTTGAAATCGATTGGAATTTCGAGTCGATCCTGTAGGTTCGAACGCTGTATTTCCACGCATCGAAAGTCCGCGAGAAGCTGGTGCGCGGAGTTTCCGCGAGTAAACTCGCCCACGTTATTCGTACCCGATACGATCTGCAAATATTATCCGGTCTCGGTGAACGCAAAATCGAAAGATGTGTTACATTTGCGTGTCCGTGTGCGTTTGAGCACACGGACGAGGCGCTGCCGAGCTGGGGGCGATCGGCGCGCCCGTGTGCGTCTCTGCGCGCTCTCGCGCGAGCTAAGATCGAGTCCGAGAGTCGCGCCAGCAGCAGGGCACTGATCCTCCAAGTTATCGCGGTCAACGTTGCGAGTCACCGGTAGCAAAGAGAATTAATTTTGCCTACGGTAAGGAACTCGGGAATAAATGGAGAAACATACAGTGCGCGCATCCAGGTTTTGAGAAAAAAAAATCGAAAAAAAGGCCACGGGCGGAGCGAGAGAGAAATAAAAGTTTATTCACTCGCTCGGGTGTGTTGTACACAAAGGCTGATTCGATTGAGTTAGAATCGTACTTTATAACCCGGTTTATATACATCGACAGATTTCGACTCAATTATATCCCACACTATAATACCTTTCGACGTATAGATATGCGGTACGGTCGACTGTTTTCCCTTTTTTTTTTTTACCGGTTTTTGCAGACTGAATAACGGAGCAGAAATTGTCTAAATCGTTAGCAACGCTTTATACGGCTTTATCGCATACACGCCGTAACTAACAAGCCAGAATGGCAAATTGAACTTGCGACAATAAATTCTACGCGCTTTTAACAATTCTCCAAAGTGTCGTTCGCCAGAGTCTGCTCGCCAGAGTCAATTAAACAGCGTCACGTCGCTTGTAATTTATTAATCATCGAATCGCTCAGTTGCCATCGGATAAATGCGACTTTTTTTGGAAATGAAAAATTTGAAAAAATTTGGAAAGAAAGTCGAGTACGTTTGAAAGAAGAAACATTAATCAACGATTCGACTCCACAGTGTCAGGGTGTCATTTATCCACCGAGGGTAAACACACAACGGCGTGACGGTTGAATATTCATCATTGGATATATGATCTCCGCTTAATTGAGCTTTATTGAGTATTCGTTGATGTTCCGTCGCTTTTTTTCCTCTCCTTTTTTTTCCCCAACACGAGATAAGATCCAAACATATTTCGACTCAATAAGGAGAGAAATATGGTGATCCATCGAGCGCGGAGGACCTCCGGAAACGGCGATCTTGATCGCGGCAAAAGACAAACGATGTTATTTATTTGTGACAAGAAGAGCGAAGAGGAAGGAGGCATAAATCGTCGGATACGTTATTTCGACCGGCGTGAAGGAACGAGAGCGACGGAGAGGGCCATCGTGCCGTATAACGAGAGAGAAAGATTCAGAGATATATTCCGTCGCGAGTCTATTTCGGAGAGTTGGAAGCGTGTGATGTCCGGTTTTGCGCGGACGGAACTTTGGGCGCCTCCGCGCAGCGTCTACGAAAATGTGACGCCGGGCGCGACAACTAATTAGGCCTAAAAACCCGACGAGCCTTCTCGCTTTAACGGAGACGGTGATGCCGACCCCTTAAGGTGTATGTTCGTCCGTATAATACTTTTTTCCCGCACCGTGAAAACGTTCCAACGATCGGTTTTACCTCTCGTACGGGTCTCTTGCGCGCTAAATGGACAGAGGATCGAGAATTAACGTGTGTCATCGCTGTGGGACTTTTTTTCTTCTTTTTTTTTTATTTTCTTGTCTTTCTTTTTTTTCCACTGTCGCGACTGCCCATCCTCATTCCCGTGTTCTTCTCCAACACACGGCGTTTCTTCCTTCTTGTCGTCGTTACTTTCGACGACATTTTATTGCCTTCTATTTCCTGTCGGGGCGACTCTGTGAGTGTATTATAAAATATCGAATGAATTTTTCTCGCTGATCGGTTTCTCTTGTACGAATCTTCTGCTCTCTCTCTCTCTCTCTGTCTCTCTGACGATGATCTCGAAGGATTTGACAAATTCGCGTCTATCGAACCATGACGGGAAATGGTTCGATGGAATTGAGGAGAGATTTTTATTTTTCAAGGACGCCACTGGATTCCGCATTCGTTTGGAAAATTTATCGTCCCTTTTTTTTCATTTTTTCGTTACATCTTCGATGTTCCGTTTTCGAAAAAATCGAGATTCAACATTTTATTGTTTTTCCATTGTCTTTAATTCGATCGAATTCCGGTGCGCGAATTAGCTTCTTTGTGAGGAAACGCATATCTCTCATTATCGCTCGTTATTTCTCCTTCGTTGGAGCGTCAATTTCGATAACGTTATCGTTCGAGTATTCGCTTTTTCTCACGCGCGATATTCGTACCGCGTGCGATTTTCACGAGGAAATCTCAGCGAATGAGAAATTCGCGGAGATTAATTGTAATCAAATACTTTTTTTTTTTATCCACCTTCGTGACAGTTCTCGTCATCTTTTCTCGCTTTTCTCGTTCCCCCGGAGCAGCGGCCTTGATCCGAGAATTTTTTGGTTTTTTTTTTCCAAAAAAATTACGAATTTTTTTCGGAGTCGATCTCTTTCCGTTTCGTTTATTTATTTATTTATTTCGGTACCGAAGGGCTGAATATTGACGAGAGAAAAATGGTGATTTAACCGAGGGTTGGATACGGTTAATTTATTATTTTGAAAATCTTCGTCGTCTTACGTGCCTCCGACTCTTTGGTGAGAGTATAATGTTTAAATGGTAAATCGAAGAGAGACGCGTCCGCTCGGTGTGCGGACACTCGAAAGACGGACAAGCCCGGTAGGTATATACTTCCTATCTCCGCAATGATACGCTATCTCTCGCGGCCAGCACACTTATTCGTTATTCCTGTACGCCATACACATTACTTTGGACGCGATTACTCCAAAGCTACTTCCGGCTGTACTACAAGTGGCTCGCCGATGCAAATGTCGGCGAAAATTCATCGGAGCTTCGTTTCCCGTCAAAGATCTCCCGAAAACACGAATCCTTACGGTTTTCAAGGTCGCGACGGTCTCAAAAATACCCAGAGTCTCAAAATGTCTCAAAGATGCTGGAGGTTTGAGTATTTTTGACAAAATATAACCTGCCGATTCGCGGTAAATTGCCTTTATAAAAAAGCCGTAAAATGCATTCGTATAACTCATTTATCGTAATTTGCTTTTGGAAATATATGTATCCCAAAAAAAATAGTTGTGCTCTCTTTTAATCGCCAAGTTTGGTGAATTGCGTGCTGTTTGCGGTTTTGGTACAGGTTTGAAGTGAACTGAGGTTTGAAAATTTGAATAATTGTTGAAAAAGTACTGAAATACGTTTTGACTCGAAATTGCGTTTTGAGTCTACCTTTAAACCGTTGGAATCTCGTTTTGGGACACCCTGTGTGCATACGTGTATGTACGTACCGACGATAAATATATATATTTTCATACCCGTGTGTATATGGAGTGACCAAGAAGACGCGACGAAACGAAACGGGGAACATCGTTCCTCGCGGGGGTTTCTGCGATAAGCGATACGAAAAGCGAGCGAGAGGCGCTCTGGTGGAGCATCCGCATGTATATATTTACGGGAAACACGCACACAAATGCAGCAACGATACGGATACCATTGTTTCTCGACGCAAAGAGTCGGACGGTCTTCTCTCCATCGCGGATTTAACTTATACGCGACATGTATATAAGTTAACTTTTAACGTCAAGTTGCCGAGTTGCTTTATGAGTCTCCGATAGTGTCGTACCTATATACGAAGCTATTTATCTGCGCGCGCGCGTCCGCACCCGAGGATATACGCGTTTCGCGAACGAAACGGCGTAACTCACAGTTTTCACCGTCTCGTAAAACCCCTGGGCTCCCTCTTCGTTGGCCAAGTGACGGGCGCGAGTATATTTGCAAAAAAAACAAGGATATCGACATTTTTTTGGCATTTTTGAGTTTCTCTCTCGCGTATTTAACATCGAGCGGAAAGAAATTCGAGAGAGCGGAGGAGCCTCCTAGTACCGACGCTTGGAAGAGGGATGAATTTTGAAAAAATATATTTCGGAACCGAAATTTTTGATTTTTGAGGAGCAGCGTTTTTTTTTTACTTGTTTATATCGAGTTTTTTCTTTTTTTTTTAAGAAAAAATGGCCAGCAGGCTTGATTTCCTTCGCGTCATTAAACTTGTCGTCTTGGGATGCTGCGCGACGTTGAAACACACCGGCAGATACTCTTTTGCGATATTGATATCTATGCTTCATCTTTCCGTCGCCCTTCGCGTTTCTTCTCAAACCGCTGACGCGATTCCGGAGTTGTGATTATTTGAGGCGAATTATTTTACGATCTAGGCGGCAGAGGAGATGAAATACAATCCATTATGGCGCGGAGAGGAGTCGATTTCAACTTAATTTTCGCTCGACGGTGAACGCTCGTGTGAGCCCTCGTCGCAACGACCAATGGCGTTGCCTCGATGTTAATTAAAGCGCGCGTTGGCTCATTCGACGCGCACTGCCGATATTTTCTTGGTACAAGGATGGAAGTACGAATTTTTGACTTTTTTAAATTATTTTTCCGCATCCGCTCTCCTCGCGGTTCGTCACCGAAGATTTGGGGAGAAAAAAAATCGGACGAATTTTGACTCTCTAGGCGGAAAAGTACCAAAATTTTGGGTGTTTGATGATTTATGCTGGTGGATTTTTGAAAAATTGAATAATCTTTCCGCACTGAGAGA
Organism: Heteropelma amictum; assembly: GCA_959613375.1. Classification (NCBI taxonomy): domain Eukaryota; kingdom Metazoa; phylum Arthropoda; class Insecta; order Hymenoptera; family Ichneumonidae; genus Heteropelma; species Heteropelma amictum. Next base: position 952,895 of record OY390722.1, read on the forward strand.
AAAAAAATGAAATAAATGTCAAATCATCCTGCCTGCAGAGTTGATTTTTTAAATGGAAAAATACCAAGCTCTGCTCGAGCGTGTGAAAAAAGCTGATGGAGCGCGAGTCGAATAACGAGCCAAGTAATTTCCTCAATTGACGATTTCCGAGGAGAAAATTTTCCTCGAGGCTGGAAAAACAAAATGGCGAGACGCCGAGTGTCGTACGAGCTACCAGGACGTTTTACAAACGCACATCCCCAGCGAACAATGGACCACAGTGGATTATACACAGCTTGAGGATTTGTTCCTATGCGCGTAAATGTGCAAATACATCGTCGTATAAAAACTTGTTTTATGCAACTCGGAGGAGGAATCCCGCGTCGAACGTGGGCGCAGGAGAGCTCGGAGGACCGATCGGCGTTATACAAAATGGCCGCTAAAGAGGACGATGGTACCAGCACTTCTGCGAATGTCTCCGGACGTTTCGAGATCGAGAAACGCCGTCGATTATATTTCGATGTAGCCATATTCGATGAAATAACACGAGTAAAAGAAGCGACAAAAAGAAATGGAGAAAAAAACAAACATTATACGCAGATGCCGCTTCAAGTATAAATAAATGTAGTTCTAGATGGGAAAGACGTTTTCAGGACCCCACATGCCATTTTATTCTCATTTTTGTCTCGCTTTAAGAAATAATCAATTTAATTTAAAAAAAAAACCAAATTTATTTTCATTTTTGCAAATTTCAACGACATTTTTCGACTCTCTCTCCGGCTTTAACCGCAAGTATAAATGGATTATCGAGTATAAACGCTTGAAACCTTCGTCATCTTTTTTTCACAGAAAGTACGCCATTTAAAAATCGCAGAGAATTCACAACATGAAAAGATTTTTCATTTTTCCGCGAGTAATCGTGCGAAACTCGGTGACGTATCTCGGTGCGATATTTTTTTCAACGCTCGTACGCGGTTAAAGACACAACGTCCAGAGAGCTCCGCGCGACCTCGTTCGAACGTCCGTGAAGAAAACGTGTCCGAGCATTTACACATTTCGTGATTTATCGGTTATTCCGAGACGCGGAGGAAAAAAAAGAGTATGAAAATACGTTCGTTCGGAAATAAGAAACAAACGAAAAAGCCAAACGAGAGCGAGAAAAATAAGGTCCGCGCGTGGCGCGCGTATCGCGTCGCGCGAACGCAATCTCGCGCGCGATTATCACGCCGGAGCGAGATAGGAGGAACCCCGGAGCGATTGCGGGAATTGCAATCGTCGAAAAATTACGACACACGCTGCGCATTTCCAACGTTCCCGTGCTACACGTTATTACGAATAAATTACTAAATCATCGAGACAAAAAGTACAGCGGTCGTACGAATTTATACGAAAAAAACGAAATAAAGCAACTCCGCACCGCAAAATCGTCCATTTTCTTGTGAATAATAACGTAATAATGCTAATAAACGTTGACGAGAATAGCCGAGCGTTCGAGGTGCGTTCTTCGTTTCGTACGTTCGCTGCACGTGAAATTTTCGATGATAAGACCGCTAGTTTTGGAAACGAAGAATAATGGAGAGTAAAAGTTGCGCGTACTGCGGGATAAGGGCGTTGCCGATAACGGAATACAGCGGAACTGCAGGATTTCTCCGCCGCGCGGAAATCACCCCTATATGAAAACGGTTATCGGTAATTAACGCATGGATAACGAGAGCGTATTCCCTCCTTATCTCTTATCGCATTTTGTCGTTTACTGACTTTCCTCTTTGTATCGTATCGGTCGTGATAAACGTATAAATGGATACGTGCGTCAAGCCGGTGGTGAAACGAGCTTGTACGCAGGAAGCCCGTATACGTAGTTCCGCGATAATCGCGCCGCTGCGGATGAGTCGATTCTACGATTGTCGTTGGCGCACGAAGCTCGTGAAAACTTTTCACAAGTTACAAAGAAAATACGACTATTGCACATGGATGATGGCCGTTGGCGTACGAAACTCATAAAACACCGATTCCGCCGTCGATCGGCGATCAAACGTCGCGATTGAACGAACGAATGATTAATCATGTGTTTTTGGTATCAAAATTCGAAACGAGAATGTATATAGAAATTTCGGTAAATGCAGTACCGATCTCGTGCCAGAAAACTCACGTTTGTTCGGCCGGATGTTGAGGAGCGGTTGGAGAAAAAAAAAGGACGAGTTTGGAAAATCAAATTCTTATCCTTCGTCCTTCTTCCTTAGTCCTTTGGCCGGCGCCGGAATCTCCGATACGCTGGAAATCTTCGGGTCCGGTGACGGAGAAACTGCGCTCGCCGTTGATTCTATCGTGGCATATTTTTGCTCTTCGGGTACTGGAAAAGCTTGGGTCTCTTGACTCTATCGAGTACGAGAGCACCGTCACTTTTTGATATTCATTCGATCAGCGAAGGAACCACCAGTGTCTCGATGACTGAATCACATCCGGAATCGTGCGAGTTGAGCGTACAATTCGGTCGAAAAAGGCCGACGGTTTTCTTTTCACTGTTTCGATCCGAGAGACACGATCGTTCGCGCGACAACGAAGTATTCCAGAATCGTCGTTTCACTCGAGTCCATCGTACTTGACACCTCCGCGATAAAAATTGTCCATCGAGTTTCACGGTTGAAAAAGAGTGCAGGTTTGCAGCATCCGACGCGAGACTTCCGGTGATCCCGCGAGGTCAACGATCTACCACCGAAAGTTTTCAAGGTTCACTGCGACGTCGACCAACACCGGAGTCTTGGGTACCCCACTGGAGATCAATCCGTGCTCCAGAAGCGACAAGAACGGAGGAACTCGAGTGGAGAACCGGAATTCACGATCGCACGAGGGATTACAACGCGCGGAACCATCCGAGCCTGACGGACATCACAAACGAATCGAGGAGCATCACGGAGTAATTCAATCAACGACAAACTGACACTCGTTGGATCGGAAAGGCCGCGGGCGATTGGAGAACGCGCGACGGCTGGCGAACGACGGGATCTTCCTCGTGTCATGCGAAAATCCTCATCCGGCGGTCCACCGGAACTCACTGAGACAAATCGACGATCTTTCACCCGCCGACCGAGCGGAAAAACAAAGGAACACAACGGGTTTGAAAACTGGTCGCGACGAACAAAAAACCGCCGCGATGTGGCGATCGGATCGCGTTTGCGAGAGTCGTACGTGGCGAAGCGGTCGACAGCGTCTTACCAACTGTCGGGGACGGTCGGTTTTCTCTCGCGGGTTCGAAGCGGCGCGCGCGCGCGGGAACGAGAAGAAGACGAACAGGGAAAAAGAGGAGGGGCGCGAAGGCGGGGCCCGGGCCCATTAAAATTCCTCGGAGTGGGGGAACCCGCGGGGACCGAAAGGCCCGCGAATCGGACGGCGATCGGGGGGTAACGGTGAAGAGAAAAAACGCGCCTAGTCAACGGGAGGTACGGGTGACGGATGCGCGCATGGAGTTCCAGAGTGGACGGAGTCTGATCGCGCGGTCAGCTTCCACCGAAGATTCCAGCGGGTATGGGCAAGTCGCGGTATCGTTGACTAATGGCTGGTTGGTGGGGTGGGCATGGGAATCGGTTGAACGTCGAGTGGATAGGAGCGATGGTTCGGGCGGTACCGAACTGGTCGGTCGTTATCGCGAGGGCGGAGCTTGGATAAGCTCGTTTGCCGAAGCCAGAGAGTCTCGTCCGGAGTTTGTCGGGCTGTTTTCGTGCGTGGAAGGCATTTGCACTCGTGGGCAAACTTGCCCGCGAACCTGCAGGGTACATCAGCGGGGCACAGACTCATCGCGGTTGTACGTGTGGGTTTGTACGTACGACGATAATATCGTTGGGCAACGATCGAGGGTAAGACCGAACGGAGAACCCGCCCCTTCCAATTTTCATAAAATCACTTACCCCCCCAGGTACATATACGAAAGAGCCCTCTGGCTATATAATGTCCGGTGAGATCGGGCATCGATAAAACCGTGGACCGTACCTCACTCTGATATCTCACCGAGTACACGGACACTCGCGCGTGTGTACGTATACATTAGGGTGGTTGGAAAAAATCCGAGTTTTTTCCACCCCTGTGGAATTTCGGATTTCCGCGTGAAAAAGATCGCTCGGACCGATATTCCGCTCCATCTTCGTCCTACTGGTTGTTTTCCCGGGGTTGTACGTTGTATGGCAAATTCGTTCGTTTATCTTCCGCATTTCTATTGGTATAAAAACTTTCAGACGGTTCAATGCCGTACGAGGCATTTTCCCCGTGTTGGTCACATTGGAACATCGACGGCAAAAGTCCAGGATTTCGAATCACCGGATTTTGAGGGGGTGGGAGCTTGGAATACGAGGGAACTCTTACTTTTTTTGAGACACCCTAATGTGTATCCGTGTGTATGTCAAGTATGTACTCGCTACGCGTGTATAAAGTACCGAGGGAGTGTGCGGAGTGGAATAGAGGTGACTCTCGAGGGCTCGAAAGAAATAGTCGACTCTCGCGGGTGTACATACGGTTGTGAAAGCTTTTGGCGCACACGCACACGTATATTTATTAAGGCTATAAATCGTACCCACAGAGTGGATATATTACACGTACCGTCATAAGGATCGCTTTGCGTTTTGCCTCACACACACATATATACACCCTTCAGCGTTCGACAAATGATGGACTTTTCGAGTCCGCACTTGGATACGATATTCCAGCAGACGATTTGCAATTGTTTGCAATTGTTTCCTCTTTGAACTCGACAGGGATTATTTTGGGATTATACGGAGGGTGGAATAAAAGGGGTTGCTTTCATCTCCCACGACGAGAGGAGCACAAAAATTGCATCCGGATGCTGCGAACATCACCAAGACGCGTGCTCTCTCCAGTGTGTCTTCGTCGATACCGACGAAGCCTGCGGATGACATGTTTCTTCGGATGAGATCGAAAACGAGACTCTGCGGGGCAAAATCTTTGTCATTTCGCGCAGCATCCAGCCGCAGATGTCCTTGGATGCCAACAGTTCGAGACACACGTTGAATCGCATGAAAAATGTGTATCCTCGCTCGACTTTTTTCTCGACAATTACGTTTGTTTTTCTCGCTCTACCGCGCCAGCGGGTACACGAGAGCACACGGTGCGAGACGTCGTGGTCGTCCGGTGTACGCCAATGCGCGACATATTTACATATATGCAAAATCCCGAGTGAGATTGCTCGTACTTTTTGCGCGCACATGCACACACGTCGTGTTTCGTCCAACGGGGAATTCAGGAGAGCGAGCGCACGAAAGATCGCCTCCGTAATTGTGGTATCTCGTTGCGAGATGCGCGAGAGAATCTCCGGAGTATATTAACGATTGGCGAGTACGCGCGCGAGTCTCCCTCGCCATTATACCAATTAATCGACGAGTCGTTAATTGCTCGCTGATTGGAAGGGAAAGAGGTGTATGTTTTCGCGATTTCATCCTCGCGCCCAAGAATTTTGCTCCTTTACTTTTCTTTCCCATCATGCAGCGGAGGTTTTCGTATCTCGGGCCTCCAATTGGAAATCACGCGAGTGTTAATAACACACGCGCGCGCGCGCGCACCGAGAGATCTCTTTTTCTTCCTCGAACAACGAGCTTCTGCGGATAAAATGTGGATGCTGCTCCGGGGATGGAGAAAAAACGTTGCCAATTTAGAACGTTGTGCCGCTATGCCCTGTCCGGTGTGTGCATGCGGACGAGATACGTCGTGCTCGACGTGCGTATATTCGAAAGAAAAAGAGGCTTGCGCGAAAGCTGACAATTGTCATTTACACGATCTTTGCGCTCGATATCGACGCTCGATTTTATTCATCTAATCGCGGTGTATATTCGTGCATGTAGGCAGTGATACTACAAGAGTAATTGCACGTTGAACGAGCCAGTCTCCGTGCACGACCTTCCAAATATGCATCTATTTACCGGTGGGCAAGAGGATACCGCGTTTACTTTGAGCGTCGAGGCCTCATTTTTCCTAGACGTACAACGAACGAGTCGGATTTTGTCGGCTGCTCCGATATCTTCGACGTTAACGCGTGAAACTCGTTATTGCGAAGCGTCTTTCGCGTCGTCCGTCTCAAGCTCGACTGCGCGAGCTTAGCCTCGATATTTCGAATGAGAAAATTAGTAATTGATTGATGAAATCCGCAATTATTGGATTTTCGGGGCGAAATATTGGGTTTTCGATGAAATACCGGTGTGTTTCGTTATCAGCGGGAAAAAATACATGGATATAGACCGTTAAAAATCGTTTTTGAGGTCCAACATTTTTTGCCATTTTTTGCCGGACTGAGTTGGTTCGCTAAAATGCTCGCCATTTTCTTCCTCTTTGAGGTAGATACTCCAACTTGTGCTTGTTCTCTTTGGAATTGTTGAGGCTTCAAAATGCCGTTTGGTTTGTCCAGATATCTCGATTTTTCGATTTTTGGCAGATTTTTTAAGTAGGACCATCGATTTTCGCCAATTTTCCCATACATACCCCTTTGCGTTTTTTTCGCCAATTTTCGACATCGATTTTGAGGGGGAAGGAATGTAGCTATCGACATTTTACTTGCACCGTTTTTTAAGTCTACCCGAGGGCTTTTCAAAACACCCCCAAAAAAGTAGCACGAATAGAAACCTAGTTACGACCATTTGAAATTTCGACTTTTCGACGATTCTGGAAAAGTAGCAAAAAATGACGAAATTTTTTTTCTTCGAGTTTTCGATACTTCAACAGCCTGTTTCATCGCAAATTGTCCGCCGATTACGAAACTCGTCGAGTTTTCCGCGAAAACTCGAAATTTCCATGTGTAAACACAAAAAAACTGTCAAATTCAAATTCATTCATTTTCCACCTTTTTCAATAATGAGACGAATAAAACGACGACAATCGCGCGATGTTTTTTCGATCGAGGATCGACTTCCGGACCCCATCAACGCCTCGTTGGAAGGATTCCCATGATGCCGATCGCCGGTTATGAATCGCACGGTCTTACACATTGTGAAAAATCGATAAACATTGAAATAAATCATTGTCCAATACGACATGTAGAACAAAACAGTCGTACGTATGCGTATGACCAAAGATGGAAGACGCATGGGACGGGCACGCGAGGAATCGAGAATTAACCGTGATGGGACTCTCGAAAATAGGCTCGTAACTCTCGGCAGTCTATTTCCGAACGTGAAACCCGTCCGGTTCGCTATACAACGCGCTAATGGACTTTTTGCCGCTGGACTCTGTCACAGCCTCGTCTCTGCCTCTCTCTCTCTCTCTATTTTTCTCTCTCACGGCCGAAAATTATTTTTCGAGAACGGGAAAGCAGCAGCTATCTGAGACAGAAATTGAGGGAGGCGACGGAAGAGAATCGAGGACGTCATCTGCAAAAAAAAAAAAAGAAAAAAAAACTGTTTCATACCTCCGGCGTGAAGGAAAGATTCGAGCGGTTCGGAGGGAAGCGAGGGAAAGGGAAAGTTCCACCCTGTTTACGCGGATGTATTTTCGAAAACGCGCCGTCCGGAAACGTGTCGAGGAAAAACGAGCTCAGGTATGTCAACCGATGCTGCCACCCAAATTGCTGCGAGATAAGCATCTCGGAAAACCGGAAGCTCCGTACGCAGTTGACCATCGAGGGTGGTTGCGACGATCGTCCTCGCTCTCTCGTGCTTTCTCCTTCTCTCTCGTATTTGCTTTTCACTCTCGCCATCTTTCTCCTTTCTGTTCCACGCTCGGTTTTATCGCGAGTTTTGTCTCCGAGTCCTCTCATTTTCCCTGCTTCTTTCGACGATATCCATTTCGGTACTGATGACCTCGGAATGTTTTATGGCCATTGTCGTAAAAAAGTGAGTGGTTTTAGAGAGAAATAAATGGAAACCACGTATTTTATTTTTATTTCTCGTATTTTTTTTTTCTTATTTCCTCTCTTCGGCAAAAACGTTTCTAATAAGGTAATCGAGTATATACGTTCGGCGAGGATTAATTTTGATCGAGGAACAGCGGTTTGATGTTAGAAAAAAGGAGGAAAGAAAAAAACGATTAGCGACGATAAAACTTTGTGCTCTTTTGTGTTACTGTGGAAGGGGAGGGTCCGAGCATCATCTTTTTTATTCCTCCTAGCCTCGGGCCATCGATATTCTCGTGAGCAAAATATGCTCACGTTCATTTTTACAAAACATAAGCTGTCGAAACGAAAGTTTATAACCGTTATCGAGAGACTGATAGCAATAATTTTTTTTTTTCGTAGAAAACAAAATAAACGCCAGAAATTTTCGTACAATTTGCAAAAATATACTCGTATGGGTTTGTTAACAATAATAATGGCAGCATCGACGATTGGCGAAATTGAGAAATTCAAAAAAAAAAAATCTATTCATTTAATCCATTATTAACCACATTGACAGCTCGATTTTTCGAAATTTTCACGTACAAGCTCGTTGAAAAAATAGTCCCCGAGAGTCTGGAAACCTCGCGAGGTAAATTCGTGTCGAAACGACGATGGAAAAATCGGCAAAACTCGCGCAACTTTTTTCCACCTCGAAGAAAAGCCGTGCAACGTTTTGTAGAGACGTGCGCGCGCGGTTCCGCACTTTGTAATGGAGCTGTTTCTTTATTTTCGTGAAGAAAATACATACACAAACCGAGCAGACCGTAGAAGTCTCTCGTAGAGATTCGTAGTTTATCCGGACACGATCTCGGCTACCAATTATCACGAAGATAGGATCTTGACTCCGCGGAACCTCCTTTGGTCCACGATAGAACAGGATTTACATTCATTTTTTCCTTCTCTCTCTTCCTCTCGCGTCTGCGTATATAAAAAACGATATGTAAAAGAAGAAATAAAAAAAAAAGCAAATTTTCGAGTGGTTAGACTCGTTTCGTTTCGTTGAGGAGCATCGGCTCGTCTCTCTCTTCTCGCCCGCGTGTGCGTGTACTTTTCCAAAACGACGTTTAGCGCGTGTCTTTGGGGCGATAAGTGCTCGGGCAAATACTAACGCGATATCGAATTGTTGTTTGCGCGTATATAATTACCCGGGCAATCATTCCTCCGGCAATTACATTCGGATTACGCAGAGTCAGGAAGAGAAAAGGAGAGAGAGAGAGAGCGTGAACACGCTTCACGTGGGCGAAGACGTTTCATCCCTCGCGGACTCGCGGTTCTGAAATTTGAAAAAAAAAGAAAAAATGGCGCATAATTTACGACGCAATTATTCCGCGAAACGACGTGTATCTCGCCAACATATCCTAGATTTTCATGTGTTCCTTCGAGCCTCCCATCGGGATATTCACCCGCGAGAATAATCGAGTATGAAAGAAAAAAAAAACACTTTTTTCTCGTTATGCTCCAAAGGTCCGGCGATTTAAATGTTTATCAATTATCGAATAGCGGCCAAAGATGCGCACGATTATGAGAATATCCTTTTGCAAAATTTCCTCGTAAAAAAAAAAATAATAATCAATAAAACAACGAAAAAACTTGAAGATCTACGAACAGATGCAACGATTGATATTTCCTCTCGCTTTTTTCTTCTTCGTCTTTCCAATCATCGCAGCAACCCTGGCGTTAATCCATTCCTTATTTTATTCCTCTCGGCGATGTTCCCGCGGGTACTCCCGACGTTGTGCTCATACGCGCGAGCTCTCACGCACACTTTTATTCCCTCAACGTCCATTAGCGAGAGTCTCGGAATGCAATTCTCGAGGATGCGAGGGGGTGAGAGAGGGTTGAAGCAAGAGCACACGCAGAAGGACGAGGATAAAGAGAGAGAGAGAGAGAGAGAGAGGCGAAAGAAGATTTCTCGAAAGGTGTAGGAGGAGGAAAGAGGGTTAAGGTGGAGGGCGGTGCGAGTTTGAGGTTTTGTGGTGGGGGAGGGAGGGTGGTTTTTTTTTCCAGACGCGCGAGCCCTCCCTGTGTTCGGACAAAAATTATCTGTTCTGACAAGCGGTGAACTGCTTCCAGGAAAAAGTATCCCCCCCCCCCCCCAACCCCGCCGCGAAACAACCTCACATGCTGCTCCTCTCGCTCGTGGTCCAAACGGCAGAAGAATATCGAAGGATGCTGCGCGCTTCTTCTTCTTCTTCTTCTTCTCGGTCGCCCGGATCGCAGCTTCGGTCTCGAGTGCATCAGCAGCCTCATTTATTATTGGCCGATTTTGCTTCTTATATCGTCGCGTATGCATACATGGATGTTTATACGCGCATCTTTTATGGAGAACCTGGAGACTTTAATTAAGCTTCTTTCCCGAAGAGTATTTATTTTTTACAATATACGCGCGTCTCCGTCGCGAGGCTCCTTTTTTCCTTCCGGGCTTCACCCGCACCCTCTCACCCGCGGCTTGTATGTACATCGAGGGGCACATTTTCACAATTATCTCTTCCTTTTTCATTCTGACTGGCAATTTTTAAATCGATTTTTTTTTGCTGAGGAACCTTGATAAATTTTCCTTCCGAGAGACACGAAACTCGTGACAGATTTTCCGTCGATTGTCGAGAAAATAAACGAGGAATTGCGTACGAACGTGTAATGTAGAAAATCACAAGGACAATGTCTTATCTCGCGTCATGTTTCTCCCTCAGTTCTTGCCATTATTCGATTATAATTTTTGATAATTTTTTTTTACTGTTCGTATGTACGAAGGTCGCGATTTATTCAGCATTTTCATACAACGTTGAAACTCGTATTGTCCAATGAAGAGGCTCGGGAAAATGTAACGCGTAGATAAAAGTCGTTTCTTTCTCGTCCTACGCGAGCAATGCGCGCCCTCGCGTCGTTCAGGGATCGGCTGTTAATTACCCGAGCTGTGATCGATCAGTTCATGGAGAACAGGCTGTATATACGCGTGTCTCGATACAACGCCCCCTGCCCTGCTGGCGTTTCGATAAAATATGGCCGTCGGTGCGTCCAACCGACTCGCACCTATCGACTTCTATGGTGTGTATATATATATATAATCGACCGGTATATAAGTGAAAAAGTATGTACAGTTTGCCAAAGATATACACAGGCGTGTCTTCGATCGGCAAGTTGCTAGGGGTGCAGTATGGCCGAAGGGTGCATTTTTCATTCACCGTTCGGTGATGAAACCAACCCTGACTCACGTACTTTTTCCTACGAGGGCATCGACGATCCTTTTTAGCCTCGATTTTTACGAATTTTTCGTTGATTATTTCAAAATTGTAGACTCGCTTGTCGAGCTAAAACCGTCGGCGTTGATTTTTCAAAGAAATTAGAATTAGCCTCGAAGGATCAAGGGAGGGCTGAAGCTCGCGAGGGTGCGAGTTGAGAAGGGGAATTTTTTTTCGTAAGAATGGGATTTTTTTTCTTATTTGTGATTTTCAACGTGTGTATTCGAATTACAAGTTGAGGGAAAGCTCGCAAGAGGGCGGGATGTGTACGCGATTGTTAACGAGGTAGGCGGGTACGACGTTGAGCACGCGACTTCCGGTTCTGCACGCGGGCTGCACATACACACACGTGTATTCCGCTCGATTTTTACCGCTTGCACGCACGACTTATACACGAAGAATTTTCGATAATTATCTCGAGATTTAATGTTTACCTTCCTCGCAAACTGGCTCGGTGTATTATTATCGTGGGATTTTTTCACTCTCGTAAAATCTCAAGCTTGCCACCCCGATCGGAGCAATTTTAATCCCTCTGGCAGAGAAGTTCCCGGTTGGTTTGTTCGTTGTAAATGAAATAACGAAGGAAAATGACGGAAGAATAAAAGTTTCGTCTGATTAATTGAAAAATCGACGACGCTCGCTCGAGAAAAAAAGAAATGATATCCTCTCGGCTCGAAGAACGAGGGCCATTTTTCCTTTCTCCTCGATTAAATGCCACCACTTTTCTCCTCTCACTCTGACCATTTATTCTTCCGTCCGCTGAAAATATCGTGGAAATATGTTGCCCCGAAGCGAGAGGCTCCGGGGTCGTATTTTCACCGGTCGCTTTACGATTGTCGACGTCGGACGTCCATAAATAAAAATGTACGTACACATTTGCGGGAGAAATATAAGACCGAAGAGAAAATAAAACGGAGAACGGAGATAACAAAAAACGTCACAGTCTCGACCAAGGGAGAGCCGCATTTCCTCCGAGGCGACACTCGAAATCTACGCAACCTACGCGTTACATTGTTGTCCATTTCAATCGAGATAAACTTTCACCGATTAATTGCAAATTATAAACGTAAATATAGGATCGCACGGTGATGATATTACTTTTGAAAAAAATCCACCCTTGTTCGTGCAGCAGAATGTTGATGATATTAGGGAAAATGTGAAATTGGAAAATGTACTGAAAAAACGAAAACCAGGAGGCTTTTCGAACCTTGCGACTCGGCGTACAACACAAACCTTACAGCATACCTTAAGGATTCTGCGCAAGGGTCCCCACTGGTCCAGCGAATGTTGATACTCCGAGGGTTGAAACGAGTCAGAAAGAAAGAAAAAAACAAAGAGAGAGAGAGAGAGAGAGAGAGAGAGAAAGCTCGTCCACTCACGAATTGATTTCTCTAATCTAATCGGCTGGAGAACGTGGCGTCGGTGCTCTCCTCGCAGGCTCTCGCTTCCTGGAAACCGGAGCAGCGTGTGCGCAGCTCGGAAACACACACGCGGGACTCTTGATTTTTTGTTTTTTTTTCATTCGATTATTTGCTTCCTTTTTCATCGAATGCCCTCTCCGTCTTCTTCGTGGTCCAGACGCGCGGAATCTCGCCACGAAGAGAGGACCAAAAGGCGAGGAAATAACAAGAGGAAAAAAACACAAGCGTCGACGAAGGACTGCGAAGAGGCTTGGAGGATCGTGAAAAGAGAGACGGACTGAGAGTGTCTATACAGGGTGTCGATTCTCACCCCTGTTTATATTCAGCTTCCAGTGAGATTTTACAAACTTGCGACGAAAAAATGCGGTGTTCATCGGGGAGATCCGAACTTCCGGCGAAAAAATAAACAGTATCGAGAAAAAGGACGCAAAGACTGCAGAGTTCACGAATTTCCGGTTAAAACGCACCCCTTCCGGTGGTGCAGTCGAATTAAAGGCTTCATGGTGCGAATACGAAATAATACGATACTCGCTGGACCAGAGAGAAGATGCTGTAAAGCAGAGAGGATGAGATCCTGGCGAGAGTGTCGAGAAAATGGCAATGTGAGAGAGAGAGAGAGAGAAAGAGAAAAACATGCAAAGAAAAAAAAGGGCTAAAGGGGGGGGGGGGGGGGACGATATACAAGGTGCGGCTGGGTACAGAAGAGTGGGTTCGGGATCAACTGACTTTTCAACTTTGCTTGGAGAGCCCGTGCCGTGAAATATGCGCGAACACAACCGAGTTTCGCTGCGGACTAAGCGATGTTCTCCCCCCTCCCCCTCCACCCCTGGCATAAGATGGCAGGACGATCTAATTTGTTGCACTTTGTCATTATTTATTGCAACGTAGAGCCGCAGAGGAGAACAAACGGCTCTCTCCGGTAGAATCATTTCGGATTCGGAGACACGCGTGTGCGTTGGCTGATCCTGCGGAGAGTAACGAGAGCATCCGAGATCGGACCAAGCTGGACCGAAAAAAAGGAGGATGCTGGAACGCTGCGTTGGAGGAAAACTCTCGGCCGTCTTTTTTCTCTGATTTTGGCTCAGGGTGAGGGTGATACGAGTTACGTCATCAGGGAAGGTACATCGTGTCATTGATTTATTCGCGAGGATCGGACCGTCGGTTTGATTAATTTTTTTTACAGAAGCCTTATCTTCTCCTCGTCGTATTTCACGATTTGTCACACGGCCAGAGTGTTCTTTTTTTTTCGATACGTATAAGCTCGTAAAATGATCGACGATGGGATGAATTTTCAAAGTCGAAAATCAAGCGACGATTTTTTTGTCACGTCGGACATGCCGAAGGTCGATGAAGGATGTTTTGCTCTCGTGCCACTCAAACTTTTCTCTTGATTTCTACGTGGTTCCACTCTCTAGGGTCAGAGCCTCGTTTATGGTCCGTGTGGATCCATTAAAGAAAAATCTTGTACCAGCCTAGGCGAGAGGAATTACGGAGGGCGGAGACGCGCGTGGGGCATGAAAGATGAAAAATTTTCAGACTCCTCGGCGACTTTCCGAACCGCACTTTCTTCCTCATTCTCGTGGCCTTTCCGCAGTGTCTCTAGGAACGAATGGATACACACTTTGAATCCTAAAAGCTATAACGATCTTTTGTATCCGTATAGACATTTTTTGTACGTCGGTGTTCACCAGCGTAGCCCGCACTCTCGTCCGCGCTGATAAGCCTCGTAGCGGCTCTGGCGCCACGACGAACCTATTGGGATTTTTTTCATTTATTTCCCTCCCCTCCATCTTTCAGTTTTTTTCAGTGATGCCGACGCGCTTTTACCAATTCTCGGCGAGATCGAAGAATCTCGCCGAGAATGCCATTCCGATCTACCTCGCTTTTTGGTACACGATCTTGCCTCGTACTGCGGACGCTTCGACGTCCGGGCGCCCTGCAACATCGAATTCTCCGCGAGATAGTTGGAGAAAAGAAAAAAAAACAGAAGATCGCTCGGTTACGCGATAAACTCGTATACTCTGACGACAAATGGACCGAATAATCTGTAAATGTCCGGTTTTACGGTCCGAGAAACATCATCGAATTGATGGAAAATCGATCGCTCGATGACTGCGGCCATTTCGGAACAATCGGTTGTTTATTCTTCGCTGTGGTTGAAAAAATCGTGACGTCTTTGATTTCGGATGCTTAGACGCGTTTGACGGTCCATTCATTGCGTTGATCTATTTTTTTTTTGGATTCGAGGCAAAAGACGGTCCTGAGGGTTTGGTCGAATCGTCGATCCGCGTGGATCTACATAAATCACGCTCGTATTTTTACCCTTTGACAGCTCCACACGCGCATATTACAGATCGATCGGAATATAATCGGCAACAAGCGCTCTCCGCTTCCGTTGAATCTTCTCGCGTATCGTTGCAACCAGCAGCCTACAACGGATCGATCCGAAATAATCTCTGACAGAGCAGCGTGAGGGGAGAGCTTCTGCTACTTTGGCTTCTTCGGTGCGACCTTCTCGGACCGGATGTGCCGTATTTCAAGACTTTCCAGGACCGAGTCTGTCAACTTTTTTACCATCATCCGATACACGCGACTCGCGAAGCTCGCCCATTTTTGTCCTCCGTTACAAAAGCTCAGAGTCGACCCAGGAAGAATCTTTCGTTTAAATAAAAATCGACAATAGCTTCCAGAGTTGCACGAGGTTTTCGAGCAAATCGCGATGATGGAATCAAAGTATTTTACTATTTTTCCAAAGACACTCCAAAGACCCAAACACAGCGACGAATGCTGAAGTCATTTCGTAATTCGTCATGTGGCAGAGTGTACCTCAATAAGGTGATGGTAATCAGTGTAGGAAACGGTGAGACTCGAAGTCCCGAAGGCAGAATTACGGCGCCGTCCAGAGTTACCATTTCCAAAATGACGTCAATCGAACGCCAGCTGTCATAATGTGAATAAAACGACGTTCGCCAGTCCTTGATCGATTTATAAATCAATATTGCGCAATGTTTTTTCTTTAAGTCTTTTTCAACTTTTCCCAGTCGTCGAGGAAAACGTTATTGAAAAAAGTGGAAAAATACGGTATTGGCTTTAATTCAAACGGAAATGACATCGAATTCGTAAACACACTTTTTGTTTCGATATCGATAGATAATTTTGAGTACATAACAAACAAAAAAAAACGATTCCTCCCGCAGAGTTTCACAGGCAAAGCGTTTGCTCGGAAAAGCTCCGTCGGTATTGGAGATGCCATCGAGCATCCGCGAGTGGTCTTTGGATCGTCGCAAAAACGCGATAAAAGCAAGTATCGCGGGGAGGAACATTGAAAATTAGCAAACTGAGATTGCACGCGTGCGATTTTGCATTCGAGTTTCGCGAGGGATGATCGCGTTCTTCTCGCTATCGTACATCGATTTCCGTAATCCAGAAGCAGCCAACTGCACTCAGCGTGGTTTGAACATGGCTGTGTTTCTGCGAATGGCGGGAAAATAAAAGGAAAATGACCTCGAAGCTCCGATCAATCGCCATTTTTGTTTTAATCGAGCGATACGAGGAGGGAAGACGCGAGAGTCGATCTCCGTGCTCCTCTAACGTTTCTGCGGATTGTATTTACCGAAGGGAGAGCAGGCTGCTGCGAGGAAGCTCCAGATAGTCAAAGAATGCAGTTGCGGCGCGGCGGAACGTTTTACGATCGGAGAGAAATTGCGTTGCGAGAGAATTGAACCGCGATGCGATCCCCGCGATGTCTCGCCGAGGATTTATCAAAGCTCCGCGAGTTCTTTGAACATCGCCCGCGCCGCTCTCGATTTTCCACGTTTTACGCCATTTTTAACGACAATCTCACCGTTTTTCGAAAATTTATCCCACGTTTATCGGCGCTCGAACGCGTTTTTCTTTGACAATTCACCGAAATAACTTTACCGCAAAAGTCACTGATAAAAATTCGCTCGAAAATCCTGATTCTGCTTTGAAAAATTACTTCTCTCTTCATTCTCCTCTGATTCTTGCTCTACATTTTTTTCCACACTCTACAAAGTTTCCGTGGTGTTTTGAGATACTGCTTTTTTCGAAATTCCAGATGCGGCGAAAGATCGCGAAATAAATTTGGAGAAAAATCGCGGGTATGTCAAAGATGACGAGTTTCCCGACTGTTTTTCATTGTTTATTCAAACAATTTTGAATAAATTTGTCACATCGATATTGCACGAGAATTACTCGGTGTTTTCCGTGCGATTGATTTATTTACGTCTTTATAGCACTCGATGCCGAGGACTCTCGTCGTTGGGCGAAGGGCGAGGATCAAGGGTGCCTCGTCCTTCTCCCATCGCTACCTTGAGAGAGTAAAAACGAGCTTCCGTCACGATTTCAAAGGGCTGAAAGCACTAAAAACCGAATCGCACGTTATTAAGAAAAAAGGTGGCCGTAAACCTTCAGGAAAAGGTGCGGACAAAAAAAACGTAGGCTCTTCTTAAATCGATACCATCGAGAGGATAATGATGATCCTTGTACGTCGTTCGTCGGGCGCGTGCTGAATATAAAAAAATAAAATCGGTAGCTTATCGACGATCGATCTTTCGTCGAAAGGCGATTGTACTCTTGTTCGTCGATATTCGTTGACGCTGCTAGTTTTCACGAGCACTAAAACAAATAAACTAATCTCCCAACGATCTTCTCAGCTGATTCTGGAGTGTAATCGTGGACCGCGATCGTTTGATTTTTGGCGTCTAATTTGTATATAAATCTCACCGACAATTCGCTCCAATTCGATGTCAAAAATCGATTCCCCTATTTTTCCAGGCAAGAACTGACAAACTCGGTGAGGAAACTTTCGATCAAGAAAAAAATCGTGATTTTGGACGAAAATGAAGAAAAAACAGATTTTTTTTCCAACGAGATACAATTTTTCGGTGACTCTCATTGCCCCACGATTTCCCCTGGTCGATGACGCCGTTTGGACAGAGGGCGGCCGCGAGTATGGAGGGCGGCGCCACACGCCGTTCGCCCCGTCGCCTTCCCAGCTCGCGATAGACAAAAAGGAGCAAAAGAACGGGGGAAAAAAACGTCTCGATGTTCAGAAAAATAAGAGGGTATGGAGAGAAAAAAAATGAAAGAAAAAAAAAAGTCGGGGACGAGCGGTTAACATGGAATAGCCCTTAGCAAACTCGGCACCGGAGCGAGATAGCCGCTCTTTAGCCTGATGGACTTTGCCCTACCTTTTCTCGCTTCATCTCCCTCGTCTCGTCCTTTTCCCGCTCCATTCCAGCTTCATTTTTTCTCTCTCTTTCATCTCTTTCCCTCCTCATCTCTCGCAGCTTCTTTTCTCTCCGATCTTTCCTCTCTTTTTCGCCTTTATACTTCATCTCGGCTCTTATTTCTTTCGCTCCGTTCGTTATTTGTTATTCCTCCTTTCTCGCTTCTCAAAGCATCTCTCCACTCCAATTTCGTTCGGTTTCATCTCGGACTTTTCGGTTTTCTCTCGTATTGTTCGTTAAAAAATGAAAAATCGCGTCGAATTTCTGCCCGTCATCAAATGATAACGGAAGTTGACATTTTTCGGCAGCACGTCATTCGTCCCTCCGTCATTTTTCGATGCACGAAAGAGGGAGTGAAATTTCATAGTTTTCCGCAAATTGCGATGTATATTTTTGAGGGAAAAGAGTAATTTTGAAAAATTCAACGTTTTATTTCCAAAACGTCGAGATTTCGGTGGGAATGTGAGTGGAAGGCTGCAGGAAGCCAGCGACGGATCGAATCAGGTACAAAATATCGTTCCGACTCTCGCATTAATTGACGAATTCAAATTGACGTTTGTTGAAATAAAAAACTCTGTCGATTCGAAATTTACTCTCGATTCTCGAAGCGGAACTAATGCAATTACGTGCTATTTAATTTGACGTTAAAGTTTCGTCAGAGTTCGAAAAAAAAAAATAAAAAAATAGCTGCAAATATTTTGACGGATGAAAAGTTGATATATTTTTTCAATTTAATATCGCTCTAAATTGCTGATAATATTTGTACAGTCTTATCGATTTTTTGAATCCGTGGAACAAAAATTCGAAATGGCAGAGGTAATTTTGACATCGAAAAAGTTTTACAAATTTTACAAAATGCATAATTCGCTTACAACATCGTTTTCTCAATTTTTTTATCAAGTATTTAATGTTGAATTCCATTGTTTATTCCGCAATCGCTCGATCGCGATTATTGACATAATTAAATTCGCTAAACAATAAAATGCCACGTGCGATAACACAGCTTTCACGTAAAATTCTAACTAATCGTTATTTCATGTTTTTTTTCGTACGATATTATTATTATTACAGTTTTAATTATAGGAACATTTAATCACTGCGTTATTTCTACCGAATCGTTATTTCTTTGCGCGGAAAACAGCCGCAAATTGACACATCGGCGAATTTTCTTTGTCCATTTTATCGGAGTTTTCAGACAGCGAGAACAAATTTTACGAATTTTTCCAGAATATAATGTTCATGCGATATTCAATTTGACAATTCGCGCATAATGACAATTTACTTTAAAAAATCGACGTCGAAATCGAAAAATCGATTTTTCACGATGACGTCGAAGAATTTTTCGATCATGCCTGTTTTATCCTAGGATGTAGGAAGCACAGAAAAAAATGTATCAATCTCACGGAATAACGTAATATGTTTCGTAGTTTTTAATTCTCAATTCAATTCAAAAGAAATTGCACAAATTCATAAAATCGAATATTTATGTACAATATAATTTGCGTAATGTTTTTTTTGTGTCGTCTCTCAATATTTCATTTGATTATTCATGCTGCGACGGCTTGATACGCGATGCGATATAATTTAATGCGCTAAATAATTTTTTGCAAATTCGCACGATCGAAAGACTCGTTTATTTATGTATTTATTTTTTTATACGATAATCTAGGAAAACTACACGAATTTTTATCACGTGTAGCATTAATTTACGAAGCACTAGATCACTCACTCGTTCTTTGACGTCGCGTCTTTCGTAAAGAGGAAAAAAAACGTATATTTTTTTTTTTTTCAAACGCGACGAAGTTTGCGTTTATTTGTTTAAGACTTAGGTACGAATATATTACTCTTTGGGGTAGAAATCTGTGTATACATGCGGTGACATGAATCTTTGGACAAAGATGGTATAAAATCTATTTACAAAAGAGAAAAAAAAAAAAAGAGTAACGAAAAATACAAAGTATCTCTCTCGGGAAACATTCGTAAAAGTAACGAGGCTCGAAAGAATGAAAAACGAGCAAAAATCTCCAGCGATCTGAATTCGATCGGAAAAAAACTGTTTTTCTTTTTTTTTTCTCAATTTTCTGCTTTACCGATCGGTGTTTCCCTCAGCTGCCCCCGCGACATTTTCTTCGGTACGTCGTTCTTTCGTTGATCTTTGGAAATCCGTATACTTCCGCTCAAAAACTGTCGACGGAACGGTGAGAAAGAAAAGAAGAGAAAAAAAACTACCCTCGTTTCGAAACAGAGGGCGGGAAAGGTCAGTCTCTGCATCGTCCTTCTCGTTTTCTTCTTTTTCCCTCTTCTCCCGCGCAGCAGCAGCACGCGATTGCCCCGTGAACGTCGATAAGGTAGATTTCGACTGGAAAGCTCGAACCACGGTCGATAATTTCCATCTCCGGCGCGCGGCGCCGCGCTCTTTTGGCACTTATTTGAAAATCGACCGCGAGAGTTCGTTGCCTTGCCGTGTTGGCGATCAGCTCGAACGCGCGTACGTACGACGACTTGCCCTCGTTCGTTTCTCACTCACGATCTTTCGGTGTGCGCGGTGGTCGTCGATGTTATCACCGTCGCCAATTCACCACTCGATCTACTCGTTATTGGCTCCAACGGAGGCACACTGAAAATCAAAAATTGCCAAAAAAATGTCTCGACGAAAAAAAAAAATCGACGGTTACGATAACAACGATTTTCTTCATTATCTCTATTCACTCAGTGTATAAAAAAGGAAATCATTATTTTTCAATTACTGCGAAATGAAAATAAGGGATTGCCGAAAAACAATAATAAATTCCCACGATATTTTATTTCCTCATTTTTATCTTCGATCTCAATGAGATTGAAAAATGTACATTTTCCATTTTAACAATTCAATTTATCGTTTATTAATTTTGTACAACGCGTCGACGATAAAGTAAAACTTACCTAAGGGTAGTTTGTCGATTGAGGACCGCGGCGGAGGGTAACGCGAGGGGTGAGTGTGCGTGAGCCAATTGTGACGTCAGGGTCCCTAAATAATGCTGCTCCTCGCTTCCGTCGCTTCCACCGCTGCTCGTGAACATGTTCAATGGCAGTTTCGATTCGACTGCAATTTTTTGAAAAAAAAAAAAAAACATGAATTTCCCACAAAACGCCAAACAGCTGGAGAAAAACACTTTCGTCTATGAAAATCTGCTTTTTCTTGATGGGTAACGCGACGATTTTCGAAGCGAGGGGCGAAAGGGGGGGGGGGGGACTCAAAAAAAAATTTGAAACATCGATGAGTATGTACGTGGTCACAAGCTTGTGTATACGTGCGCGAAGAAGCTTTTCTTATCGGTTCTACTTTTTTTTTATTATCGATAAACCGAATCTTTCGTATTAGGACTTTGATCGATGACGAAGAAAAGAGAGGCTCAAATATTTTTCGATCGATGTAATTATATTTTTTTTCACTTTTGTTAGAACGTCATTCGAACAAAAGGGGTGAGCGCGAAAAAAATTTGCGCTGCTGTAATTTTCATCGAGAGCTTTTTTTGCAATTTTCGTGAAATTCGTCGGCTAGTTTCGATCGTTGATTTTTCGTAATTGCCCGGTGCAACTCGATCGAAATTTACCTCGTCGGATTATCGTCATCTTGCCGCTGTGTCGATTATGTTGCAACTACAAGTACCAGCATAAGTGTACATAACTTACATTGGGAAATCCCGATGGGAGATACGGAAAGAGGTATTTTTTTTTTTTTTTTCAAGACACGAGAGATGGAGAAGCGTTTTGTTGAATCTGACGATAATCCGTGTCATCGCGAAGGCTCGCGAAGAAATTACGAGGCGAAAGTTTGCGGGTCGGACGAGAGGACTGCCAGCATTGAGGGGAGATCGAAGTTGATGTATTTTTTTCGAATTTTTAGTTGTTGTTGTTTCTTTTTAATGATTTTATACAGCGAAAAGAATGTACTTACCGAGCAGGCTGGATTTCATCTCGGTCTTGTGAAGTCCGCTCGGTCCAGCCATTCCTCCGCCGCCCATTCCCGAATGATTCTTCGGCTTCCTCTTTCTCGTCTGTATTCCCTCCTTCTTCATGCTCATCGGCCTGTTCACCTATCGATATCGCCACGAATATAAGGACGTGTAAACGTTTGAATTGACGTAATTTTGAATAATTATGACATTGTTCTTAATACGCTATTATATTGAATCTTCTGATGAAAAGTCGATGAGGGACGGAAGTTGATCGTTGATCGGAAAAATATCGCGCGATTATCGTCGTTTTTTTCGCCCCCTGATTGGTCGGTGAAAAAAAATGAATTTCGTGGCAAAAATCCGTGATGCCTGCGTATGTTTTGTTTTTTCGTGGATTTGACTGTTTTTTTGCGTTTTCTCACTGCAATTTCGAGTTTTCGCGAAAAACTCGATGAGTTTCGTAATCGGCGGAAAATTTGCGATGGAACCGGATGATGAATTATCAAAAATTCGGAAAAAAAAATTTTCGTCATTTTTTTGCTACTTTTCCAGAATCGTCGAAAAGTCGAAATTTCAAATGGTCGTAACTAGGTTTCTATTTGTGCTACAAACATTTTTTGGGGGTGTTTTGAAAAGCCCTCGAGTAGACTTAAAGAACGGTGCAAGTAAAATGTCGATAGCTACATTCCTTCTCTCTCAAAATCGATGTTGAAAATTGGCGAAAAAAACGCAAAGGGGTATGTATGGGAAAATTGGCGAAAATCGATGGTCCTACTTAAAAAATCTGCCAAAAATCGAAAAATCGAGATATCTGGACAAACCAAACGGCATTTTGAAGCCTCAACAATTCCAAAGAGAACAAGCACAAGTTGGAGTATCTACCTCAAAGAGGAAGAAAATGGCAAACGTTTTAGTGCACCAACTCATTCTGGTAAAAAATGACGAAAAATTTTTGATCTCAAAAATGATTTGTAATCGTCAATATCGATGTATTTGTTCCCGCAGTTTGCAAAACACACCGGTATTTCATCCAAAACTCAATATTTCAGTCCCAAAATGCAATAATACGAATTTTATCAATTAATCACCATTTTCTCATTGAAATGTCGAGTTTTCGGAAAAAAGTCGGTGAGTTTTGTAATCAGCGGGAAACTTCCGATCGGATAGGCACTTGAAACATTGGAAATTTGAAAGAAACAAAACCCAAAATCATGCAATATTTATAATACAAAATTACATGTATTTTCCAAATCCCGTTTGAGCAAAGAAACTGCATCAATCGTCTTCAAATTCCTCATTATTCGAGACGCATGAAAACGCGTGCAATGACGAAGAATCAAAAAATCGACATATTAATATACATATATATCGGTAAACGAATTGAATAAAACTCTTTTCAGTCGTCCGGACGTTTCTTGTCTCGTTATCAGAATCGACAGAAAAACGACGACGAGATAAGACGCGCCATATAACCGCGACGAGACGGACGCGACGACGAGCTACCTACATTTCTCTCTATTGGTCTCGAACAGCCGAGACGGCATCTCGAGATCGGTATCGATAAAAAAAAGGCGTTCGCATTCTCGGACCTCGCTCGACACAATTATGACAAGTAGACTCGAAAAAAAACAAAAAAAAAAAACGTTTATTCCCCCGCGAACCGCTCGAGAAAATTCACAGAACGAGAGACACGAAAACGAAATGATTTATCGATTTCGCAGATCGCGTCGATTATTACTCATTTTTTCTTTCCTTTTTTTCCTCGCGTTAAATTTCAACACGTCGACGATCACGATGTTAAAAAAAAATGAGCGTTTTATTTCGAGCGATGTTAATCTCACCGGCGTACAAAAATACATTTTTCAAAATTCTCCCTACACGAGAGATAACCGATTTTCGTGCGAAAATCCGTTGAAACACTCACGTTGTGAAGCTTGAAGTAGAGACCGCAGGCGTTGCAAACGGGCTCGCCGCTGTTGTTTCTTCGCCACAGCGTCGTGTTGCTGGTCCTGCAGTTGGCGCATTGCACTCCCGTTCTTCGTCCCGACTGAAACGACGATTCAACGAAAAATTAACGAGAAAAAACAGGAAAATGTTCGGCAATGCGTCTGTACGAAGATCGATTATCCTGCGCCGCGATCGATCGGTACCGATCGATATTCGTGCATAAAAAATTCGACATAGACGATGAAAACGATTCCAAAAACCAAAAACGATCGACGCTCTCTCGCTTCTCCGATCGTGCGTATAATTGTTTCAAGCTGCACGAGATTTGTCCTCCAAAGTTTGCAAAACAGGAAGTCATCGCCGCGCGAGATATCGAAAAATTCGATCGAACGTTCACGCGTGTACGCGTGATTACACTCGCGCGGGTTTGGTATACAAAACTTGGCCAATACTTGATTCCAATGTTTGACCACGGAACACACTGTAGATTGAAGAAAAAACAAGAGAGAGAGAGAGAGAGGGAGAAAATGACGAGGGAAAATGAGAAAAAAAAAAAAAAAGTGTCGGAGAACGCGGAGCAGAGGCGAGAGGAAAAATGGGCGGTTACGTGCGCGAGAGCGTCAGGTACATATGAGGAAACTAGAGCAAACAGGATCCCATTTCGTTTGCGTGAGCGTGCGTGTGTGCGTATGGGGGAGGTTGGGGCACAACGGCCCCCTTAATGGAACAAATCGTTTCCGTGGTTTCGAAACGTCACATGGTTCATTTTATCACCAGTTTCCGACATATTTCCCATTACTTTTGCCACTCGAACTACAATTGCGATTATTAAAACGACCCGTTGGATTTTTCATAAAATTGCTATTAAAATCCAGGCTGAAGAGCTGTTTTTTGACGATCAAATTGCAATGCTCCTTCCACGCGGCGTGGAGGAATAATGGGACGAAGATGGACGGGGAAAAATTGTTATCGTCGATGGAAAGTTTCACTTTTTTTTTTTTCAAATTTCGAGGGGGCCATTGTGCCCTGTTTTTCCCCATATGTATATATTTACAAGTGTGTATGTGTGTATGTGCATATGCGTGTCTGTGTATGTATTTGTCTGAGGCGCAAAAGATAACAACGGTCTCCTCTCGAGAGGACAAACATTACTTAATATCGAAGTCGTGTCGCGTTAGCTCGGCATCGGAGCTGAACACATCGCTCATCTTTCTCTCTTTTTATTTCCTCCCCCCGCTCCGCCCGACTCACCCGAACAGCCCTCTTCGTCGGACTTTATTATCAGCACAAATACACGCGGGACGTAAACTGGCCTCATTCGTGAGCGCGAGATGGACACACTTTTTTTGGACTCTCGTCTCGTTCCATCGTGCCCCCGCGGACTCGGGTTCGGGTGTAAAAAATTCTCTTGCAAACACGTCCGGTATCGTCAGGGGATTTCAGTGAGAGAATGCCGATTGCCTCCGAAATTCACGAGGGGGCGCAAAGATTCCGTGAGATTCGTGAAAATTAGGGGCTTTTTCGCGGCCGATTGCCGATTGCCTCCGAAATTCACGAGAGGGCGCAAAGATTCCGTGAGATTGGTGAAAATTAGGGGCTTTTTCGCGGAGAAATCGGATGGAAAGCGAGGAGAGAAGAAATGGCGGTTTTCGGACTCACCGGCGCGACGGTGTGTTTTATCTTGCCGCCGCAGGACTTGACCGGTGGCCTGTTGGAGCCGTTCATCCGGCTGTAAATGCCGCAGGCGTTGCACAGGTAGTGTCCGGTACCGTCGCGTCTCCACAAGGGCGTAAAGCTCGCTGCGCAATTGACGCACTCCTTCGATTGCGGATTCGAGACTTGCCCGTCAAAGTTGTCCTCCGAAGTGGCCAATTGAATCGGCCAGGTCGCGGATGGCCCGTTGCCGGCACCGGAAACGCTGTAGTTCCCACCGGAGTACAGCATGTTGGTCGCGTCGCTCGTCGAAATCGCGGGTATGCCCGAATAAGCCGGGACGTATTCCAAGGTCGTCGGCGACGCCGAACCACCGGGATGCCAATACTGATCGCCGGCCGATTTGACGAATTGAAAGGTCGGCCCACTCGCCGTGCCGTAAATGGCCACCTGAGAGCCCGGCGAACTCGGCTGCTCGTAGTGGAGCGGAGCTGTTCTGCCGGGCACCAGAAGCGACGTCGACGTCAACGTCGGATCGCTCTTGATGAACACTCCAGCCGGTGAATCCACCTGACGATTTCAAGGTATGACGAAAAATGAGCAATTCGGGTCCCGCCGATGCCGGTTAGTCATTCGAGCGTTGGAGAACGTTTCCTCGAAATGCCAGAGACGATGAAGTCTCTGGAGCGCAGAGGGAATCGGATATGGAGAGGAATCACTCACCTCGGAACCTCTGCTGCTCGGTTGGCTGGTAGGATACGCGTGGTACGTGATCTCTCCCGGCTTGGCGTAGGCATAGCTCGAGTGTTGAAACGTGTCCGCAACGTACTGGGTGTATTGGACAGGTTGCGTAGAAGGCAAAGCCACCGTTTCCAATGTCGTGTATGTGCCGGACGTTTTTATCGCGTCCGCTGGTACAGCAGCGGCAATCGCCTCGTACTTGACCGTGGCGTTTCCACTTTCGGCATACCCACTGGCGACCAATTGATGCTGGCTCGTTCTGATGCTGTCGACCGGTGGCGAATACGTCGGCCCTGGCGAGCCGAGCTGCACTCCACCAGCCTGCGAAGTCGTTATCGTCGTCGGCTCGTACTCCTCGTTCGACGTTACCGGCGAGTTTTGGTATCTCGCCACCTGACCGTTCTCATGCGGACTGAATCTCTGATGCTGCTGATGCTGTTGCCCCTGATGACGTCTGTGCTCGTGAACCTGCACCGTTATTACGTGGCCGGCGCCGCGCCTCGAATCGCCACCGTCCTCCGCGTAAACGAATACCCGCTCCACTTCCGGCCTTTCACCCGGCACCGATGCATCATACCTGTCGCCGGATTATCAAGTATAAACGTGACGTAATTCCTCGAGATAATATACCCACACGGAGAATATGATGAATCTTTGCGTTTCAAAGATTCATCGAAATTCGCCGAAGTCGAAAACGATTGGGTTTCCGGTTTTCTTCTACCTCTTTCGTGATTTCGTCGCCAGTCTATGTAGCAAACGAATTTCCCGATACCTACCCAATGGTGATGGTACCCTCGCTCGAATCCTGACCCTCCAGCCGCATCTCCTCGTTGTTGGACGTTTCGTAAACGACTTGCTGCGACTGGGGTTGTTCGACGACCCGTTGTTGGTCCTTTGGACTGCTTCCATGTCCTATGTTCATGTAATGCTGCTGCTGCTGCTGCTGCTGTTGATGATGATTGTCCTGATATCGATGTTCCGAATCCCGCGAGTGATCCTGCTGCTGCTGCTGCTGCTGTTGATGGTCTCGCTCCTGCGCTCCTCGCTGCTGCGTCTGGGTCTGCGACTGCTGTTGCGTTTGCTGCTGATGATGATTCGCCGATTGCAGCTGTTTGATATTGTTGTTGTTATTGTTTATCTGCTGGGTATTGTGCGCCAAGTGTTTGAACGACGGTGGACTAGGCTCCGGCGATTCCGCCTCAGCCTCCGCGATCGTCTCGGTGATGTGTCCCGCTGTCGTTATCGTCCTGACGTGCTTCCTCGTCGTTATCACGCTCTGAGGACTACCACCGGCTTGTTCCTCCGCCGTACGCGCTACCTGCGGTGAACTGTCACCCGAACGACGGCCCTCCCACTCCATCTTGATTTCCTGCTTCGCCAGAGTCTCCTTCATCGCCTCCTGGAACGTGAAAATCTGGACATGCCGGAGGGGTTTTTTTTTCAAAATTGTCCAATATCGAAAAGTTCGAAAAATAAACGCGGTAATTTCGTGAACGCGAATTCGTTTACAAAGAAAGTGAAACGTACAAGCACGCGGGGAAATGCGAGATCGAGACTCTCGGGGCCTTTTTGTCCTTTGGGAATGAGTCACTTTTTGGTCACTCTCTCAGTCGGATCTTTACGTTTCTCTACGTTTTATTTTACTCGCTCTATCCCATAATCGTATAATAACCAGATTGAAACGATGAAAGAAATGCAACTTTACGAAAAAGCTGATAAAACGCGTAGATCACGGTGTAGGATTTTTCTTCGAAATTGACGATTTTCGAAATTGACGAGTGCATTGCGTTACTTTTTGAAAACGTCAAATCAATATTTCTCGGTCAAAAGCATGCCACGACATTGACATTTTTTTGTCCTCAATCGGTCGGACGAAGGTGGGCGTGAAAACGAAAAAAAAAAACATTTCCAAAATTCTTGTCCTCGTTTAAATCGACTCTGTCGGGTTCGCGGAGCGTCTAATGACATCCGAGGGACAATTTGGGACAGTGGAACAGGAACAAAGATACGAGCTCTATTTTGATACCACGATACGGTTCGAGCTTTGTCTATAAAAAAAAAGCGAAAAAGAGAAAACGAGATCCGGTTCGGACGAGCTCGAACGCGGTCGGCAAGTTGTTCGGAAGGTTCCTACGCTCTTTCCGGATAAGAAAACGCGCGTACGTGTGTCTCTCGCGAATTGGTGTCTAGGTCAGCGTTTACGCTACGAACACACCCTTCGTGTCTTGAAAACCGTACGTTGCACGCTTTTTGCTCTTGCGTCGAGATTACGTCGCGATGTCAATGAACGTCGACATACAAAAGCAATTTTTCGAGCCCAATTTGCGAGAGAAAAACCGCATTTTTTCCAAACGATCATAGCGCGAATACGAAAATTCCACAAGATCGGTAAGATCGTAATAAAACGTCAACAAAATTTGTCAACATTAACGCAAAATAGCGCAAGTGCGATGACGATGGAAAACGCGTTGAAGATTCGAGTGTAAAAATACAAAAAAAAATAAAATAAAAACGAAATTCTTCTCGTAGCGCGATAAGAGCGACGTTAGTTTCGTTCGAACGCGTCTCTCATTACGAGAGTCGGCAAATAATGAAAATTTTCGTGTTAAAAAAAAGCTCGTACAGATAAACGCCGACATTCGATAAGCCCTCTGCTCTATAAATTTCAAATTAAACAAATGTCTGACGCCGCGACGCTTTTGTGTCGGCGTTTCTCGGATCTTTGTTTTCCCAACCCGAAGGGTTCCGCTCCGGGACCTCTCGCGGCGTTTCATTGAAATTTTGTTCACCACTTCCGGCATTTCTCGAGAAAAATCAACGAAAAAGAAGAAAAGAAAAATAGGATGGAAAAAAAGGCCGAAAGTTCGGGATGATAGCGCGAGGGCCACGCGACCAGAGCACACAAACGGATAGGAGAGAGAGGGAGAGAGAGAGAGAGAGGGCGAGAGAGAGTCGTCGGCCTTCTTGTGTCCACCGCGAGCAGCGAGAAAAGCAGACACACCTCGTTTGTCTCTCGAGAGAGAATTAAATAAAAAGCGGAAAAAAAGTGGAAAGAAGGAATGTTTGCCGAACGCGCGTCACTTCCGCTCGGCAATGTCAAGTTTCGACTTCCGGCGAGTCGGTGGTCGAAGCGCGCGCGAGGCAAAAGCGTCCGCGACGAGCTCGACATTACCTAAATAAAGAAATCCTTTTTTTCCTCTCTCTCTCTCACTCTCTCTTTCTCTTTTCTCGTCTTTTGTCTCAAAGAATTTCCTCGCGATCGAGGCGATCATAACCTTCAGCACCCATCACCACCTGTACGGTCCAGCGAGGAAAAATTCTTTTCGCTTTTTTTTGACGGAATCATGCTCCTCTTTTCGTCCTATGAAGGTAATAATTTTGCCCAACAACGTTTGGGACGAAAAAAAACACGATAAAATGATGCACACGGTATAATTGAGAAATAATTGATAGATAAAAAAAAATGAATAAAAGCGTCGATTGCATAAATGAATTATTATCCGCACCTGCAAGATTGATTCTCCGATATTTTATCTACAAAATGGAAGGAGGAGAGGAGGAGTGACCAAGAGACGCGGGGAAAAAAAGCAAATCCGATTTTTACTGCGGTCCAAATCGCCGAAATTCGGTATAATCGAAAGGAAACAATTACCTCCATGGCTACGTGCCTCATTTAGACGAAATATCAGTAGATTTTCGTTCCTTCCGGATTCTGCCGATAATCAAACGATGGACCACACTCTCAGCACTCGTTGAGGGCTTTTTTCCTCCCCGTTTGTATCCGCGAACGAAATCCCAGTTTCACTCGCGAGTCGATCAACGTTTATCTCACAAACACCGAAACGATCGCGATGCTTCGCAAAAAAAAAAGCAGCGTTCTCGTCAAAAAGCTTTTCCTCCTCGACCGTCTTTGATGCAACGATGCAACGTGACTGCTGACGAGATGCACTCGCGAGAAAGAGGAAGAACGACGCGGGAAGATAAAGATAAAGAGAGAAATTTATCACGCTTCTGACGCTTCGCCGCTCGCGAGATACAGCGAAGATGCACTCGCGCGCGTAACGCCCAACGGCGAGAGATGCGAGAAGCGCGATGGAAATCGCGCGTTTTGAAAAAAGCGAAACGAAATTTCTTTCGCAAATAAATCACAAAGTCACTGGGGGATTTTGCTCACAACAAAACCGTCGATTCACAATTTCTCGCGACTTTGAAACGAACGAAAAAATGGCGGGAAACTCGAGAAAATCTATCGTTTTCCCATTGAAAATTATTTGAATCGAAAGTTTTTTTTTTTTTTTTTTTCTCGCGTCCCGTACAAAGTTTGCACGAAGGCTCTCGACCGAGAGAATCGAAATATCGTCCCCGGGGGACACTGGAGGTGCGAGTGATTCTCAGGTTGCCAGAGTCGCGTGCAAGAACCCGACCGACGACGACGAAACGAGCCGGTTGGACGACGCCCACGACGCTTCTCATTGGTCAATTTTACCCGCGTTTCACTCGGTCATTCTCGGGCTATGATAATTATAGAGAAGGCTTATTATATCTATACGTATATTTACGGTTGTGGTCATCCCTACTCTGGTTTTATTCTATTAGAATACACACACACACACACACACACACACACACATATATATATATATGTTCATATAACAAAGGTGTATAGAAGAGACTAAAAGGTTTCCAACGTCGAAACATAACGATTTTTTAATTTGTCGAACTTCGTAATTATTTCGTGTCTCTGAAACGTCCTCGGTCTGCCAAGTTTTGGTGAAAACTGTCATTCCTCGTATTATTTGGACTACACGTTGAAAATTGACGCGATCCCATTTGGCTATTGCTTTGGAAAATTTTCCGCGTCGTTTTCAACGAGAAAACTTCACTCGCATAATTTTTCAATAAATCGTCGATGACCAAAGAAATTTGGAGAATATTCCAAACCCTCATTCTCTTACCACATTAAATTGATTCGTTCGATACACTTGGATTTTTACAAAATTTTGTCCTTTTTTCCGAAAAAATTATTAATACAAAATTAATCGTTGTTTCACGTTTCATTTGTTTCATTTTTCGTCGGAGATGAATTTGAATATACAGTCTTTGTAAAATCTTCATCCCTATAGCATTTTTTTCTCGACAATTTTGAGTGTAAAGGCTCTGGAGATCGGTGGAGATCGGTAGAAAAACGATGTAATCTCGAAGTGATAATTGATCGATGAGCTCTCCGCGTGTACGAAGAAGCCCGAAAATCTTATCGCACATGGACAATATTTACGGGGGCAAAAGAGAAGGAGAGCGACAGCGCAAGGGCCATAAAAAAAATATCCACGGTACCTGCATTTTTATTTTTTCAATCGAATTTTACGACGACCAAAGGGAGCCTCCGTCCTTCGCACTAAAATTGCCCAACAGTCAGTTATTATTAATTTCTCCCTTCGCAAGCGCGACAAGACAATTCCCGTTTATAACGCAACATTTGCACAGATGCGGCAATAAAAAAAAAGTACGAAATTCCGTCAACAAAAAACCCTCAGATAAAAATCATCGATACCCAAATCCCCCTTTGACACCGGAGTTTTCCCTTGAAAAAAAGAGAAAAAAAAAAAAGAAAGAAAAGAGACCCCAGGGTGGACTGAGAAACGTGTGCCTTTATTTTTCGTTTTTTTACTTTTCAATTCCGTGAAGCTTCGAAGCTCGTGATTGACACGAAAAAAAAAAACTTCGGGGTTAAGGGGGAGGTCTGCAAAGAAGATTGCAGGGGTGTAAAGAGTGGAGGGATCCTCTGTTTGCTCTGCGATAAGGTTGCGAGGCGAGAAGAACGAACGACAAACGAGGAGAATTTTAGATAACGTTGCGCGATGTTTAACGGCTGCCGTGTGTATCTGTGAATGTGTTTTTTAAAAAAATACATACACCGAGTGAGGAAACGTTCGGCGGCCATATTGCTCGATTTACAGACGTGTAAAAGTCTCGCGGACTTCCCGGCCGAGCTTCGGTTCACGCCGTCGCCATTTTGTCTTTTTCAGTTTTTATATTTTGTATATTTGTGCGTTGTTCCGTCACGTTTGACGATGACAACTCTAGGTTTTTTGTTTCCTCCCATCGCCTATTTTCGTCCTATTTCTCCGCCACTCGCGTCATCCCCGAGCGAAAACGCGGACCGCGACACTCGAGGGATGATGAATCATCGTCGATCCAATTGACCGCTCCCTGCGGAGACTCGCAAACAAAGTTCTCCTCGCTCTCTCGGCGCTCGTTCGTGCAGCCGCTTTGAATGCCAATGGCGTTTTTCGATTATAAATCTCGTCGCAAAACAAATATTCCTGGACACCCGTGACTCATCCCTCGCACAGAAATCTCCGCAGGAATGCTCGGAGGAGACCCTCCGTTTCGTGGCTCTTTTCACGGTTTTTCGCACCGGAAGTGTCATGGAAGGTCCCAAACACGCTGAAACTCGCTTCGTTTTGGTCATTCTCGCGTGAAAATGGCATTGATGACGCGCGCGGCGGAGTCATTTTTATGAGAGAAATCATCGCTGGAGCACAAATTATAATCCGGCAATTCGTTAAAAAAAAAATAACAGAACTCTTCGGCGGATGCCTCGAAGCTCGACCGTCGGTCCAATCGCTGCTTTGACTTTGAATCGTGCGAAGAGAGGCACTTTAAAATCGAAGGATTTTTCACGAGTCGTCGGAGGAAAATGGCGAGGTTCTTCCGTATTCGCGAGCGAGTCTCGGGTCGCTGCTGGTTTCGCGGGAAAGTGATAAAAAAAAAAAGAAGAAAAGCGAGACCCGTCGTCGCGACGAAAAAGTTCGGGTCAATGCCTCCAGGAAGTCTCGCGGCGCGTCTTGGGGATATAAAGTTGACACGTTTGTTGTCATGGCTTTTATATCACGAAAAATGTTGCAGGAGTCTCAGCGAGAGATGAGCTCCGAGATACGAGGGCTGATACCACCGTCTCTCATCGTCGTTCTCTCAAAAAAAACTTGCTATACCTGTACGTAATCGCGCGTATGTATATAATAATAAAGAGCCTCAGAAAAAGAGCTGGCAAACGATAGGTCGTGAGCCAGAAAGCGTTGTCAAAATAAACGGCACTATCGCAATTTATCTCGTTTCCCATGATAATAAGAGATAAAACTGCATCATTACATTAGCTAGTATCAGCTAAAATGATAATTTCAGTCGACGGAACGGCCAGGAGCGCGTAGGGCCGAGGTGAGAGACTTTTCCCGGCGTCCGGTTCGCGCACACGTCGCGATTCGCGTTTCGGTCATCGAAGCCTCGTTCGTCATCGAAAAAATCATCGTTTTCCATCCGATCCGCGCGTCCCGGTTCTCTCGCGAATTCGCCAAAAGTGATAACTCCGGATTCTTCGTCGCCTCGCTCGACTCGCTTCGGACAAAGTGCGCGATGCTGAGAGACGAATTTCGCGGTTCTCGTCAATTTTTCTTTCGTTTTCAGGCGACTTTGAGGACGTTCGACGTCTCACGAACGCCGAGAAAGTGTGTTTGTGGGACGTTCGGGATATCATAATTATCGTAATTTGGGTGGAAAAATCGACAACGAGGCCCGCACATTGTTCCCGCATTAATTGGACTTTCATTATAAATAACGATCGGACTCCAAAGTCGATTATCCCACATGGAGGGGTACCCATGGGACCGATCGAATTTTCGAAAGCACGCGTGACTTTTTTCCCAAAATTCAACGTCGAAAACGAAGCTCGGACGTTTGACACTCGCGAAAGAAATTTCACGAGCGTCAAACGGCGATTGAAAAAATAGCAACGAAATTTTGTAATCCGTCGTTCGAGATTTACATTTATAGAGTGAATTGTGACGAAATTTCGTAATAAAAATGACGATTTTTTATGACTTGATTCGAGAATGAATAAAAGAGTGTTTTTTTTATCATCGCAACGCGCGAGTCCTCGTCGAAGCGTTTTTCACCTTGCTCTTAATCGCGGTTTTCTTTTTGAGATTCTAAAATCCCTTATTAATGTTGAGCAAAGCAATTTGCAAAGTATTCGTCATGGCTGGAATTAAAACCTTCATAATCGTCTTTATAGATTCGCTATATGCGCGTCCGTCGCCATTTTATCGTCGGAAGACTTTCCCCTTATCAGCGGACAAAGTTTCAAACGTGTTACCCATACTATATATATATATATATATATATATCTTCCAAAGATACGAGACACTGATCATCTCGAGTCGATGCGACGTTATCGCTGATATCAGAATCGAAGCTAGGCTACACTTTTTTTCGAACGATTTTTCAAATGTTTTTCTTTTTTATTAAATTCTCTTCTCCTTTTTTTCGAGGATCGCGAGAGTCACGAGTTTTATTGCGCAATAACTCTTCGATTCGCTTCGAGAAAATTCGAGTCTCGATCAGCGGGATGAGGAGAGGGAGGAGAGAGCCAAGATTTTTATCGTTGAAAACAACAGAGCACGTGCACACGCACTCGCGGTTTATCTGTGGGTTTTTTTCTTTTTCGATAGATTGAAAACGCTGAAAAAAATGGAATTCTTCCATCGTTTCGTCCGATCGTGCGTCGTTCTTGAGTGACGAAATGACGGATGACAAAATTAACCGAGTAATTGGTCGATTCCCGATCGATTGGTTTCACGGACGATGACAATCGCGCCCGGCGATGGAACAATGTTGAGACTTTTTATAAAAAACGTTTAATATAGGAAATTAATTAATTTGCTTACATTGGAATTGAAGCACGCGTTTATTGCTTAATTGCTGAGAGTCATAATGGGAACGAACGAGAAGACGAAAAAACAGCACGCGAAGGAAATTATCAAGACTGTTTCTCGTGACTCGTTTTTATTTCATGTTTTTTCCAGTTCTCTCTCTCTCTCTCTGTGTCTCTTCACGAAAGGATTTTCTCGGAGACGTAGACGCATCTGCTTGTTGAACTTTTACAGCCCAATCATATTACTGAAAATTTACAACGAGGCCTCTCGCGGCTTGCTCGCTCCGGGAGAGCGATTAACAACGAAACGGAGCGACGCAAGTTTCGAGCAAACAAGAACACCTTTAAAGACTTCCTCCTTTCATTGTTTTATTATTTTTAACATTTTTCCATTCGTTGGGTACATATAGAGAGAGAGAGAGGAGGTTATTGGAACGATGACGTTCACGAGATGAGCATTTCGGAGAATCCTCGTCGCACAATAAAATAATATGTAAATATATAAACGGAATAAACGAGGAAACACTAAAAAAGTGTCAAGTACGCCGCTAATGGCAATTAAAAATCATCTCCTCCTCTCAGATTCTCCACTGTCGTGTGATTTGTTCCCTTTCAAAATTGGGACAAAAACGAAATCGGGGAAATCCGATGCGCTCTGTCGTAATCTCGAGGTTTTAAAAAAGAGGATTAGGCGCCATTGTGGAACTTTGTGATTGATTGGAGAGTGAAAAAAAGTCGAAAAGAAATTTCGCTCGACAATTTTCGATCGAGACACATTTTCGTTCAATCAAAATTCGCGGTGTTTCCGATCGGAAAATCGATGTTGATCCTAGCGGATATGATTTCCATCAGACGGGAACGTTCGTCTGTCGGCGTCGGGAGGGAATTTGCTCTTTTGCGTCCGAAAAACGTCGATCTCGGTCAAACTCTCGGTTTTTTCTCTCCGGCATTGCTTTTTTCTCAAATTCGACAAATTCCTTTGTTTTGTTTCCGAAAAACGTCGCTCTCGGTCAAACTCTCGGTTTTTTCTCTCCGGCATTGCTTTTTTCTCAAATTCGACAAATTCCTTCGTTTTGCGTCCGAAAAACGTCGCTCTCGGTCAAACTCTCGGTTTTTTCTCTCCGGCATTGCTTTTTTCTCAAATTCGACAAATTCCTTCGTTTTGCGTCCGAAAAACGTCGCTCTCGGTCAAACTCTCGGTTTTTCCTCTCCGGCATTGCTTTTTTCTCAAATTCGACAAATTCCTTCGTTTTGCGTCCGAAAAACGTCGCTCTCGGTCAAACTCTCGGTTTTTTCTCTCCGGCATTGCTTTTTTCTCAAATTCAACAAATTCCTTCGTTTTGCGATCCGAGATGACGATTATAAAAGGAAAAAAACGAAAACATTTCCGCGCGCGAAAAAATCTTGCGTCTCGCTGTACACGTTCGTTCTCCTCTCCAAAGTCTGCCTTTCCACAACAAGACAAAATTAATTAACGCTGCGATAAAAAGTACGACATTATCGCCGAGTATCGCCCGATATAGCACGCACATACACGCGTATTATTTTCATTATCTCACAAATGTGCACAGCCACATAACCGCGGCTATGTGCTTAATGATTAATAAAATATTATCTACATCCAGAGGGGCTATCTTCGCCCTGACGACGGATAGTTTTGTGCCAGACGCAGTCGAAGACTGCCGATATGCGCGCGAGCCACTCGAAGAATATTCCTCCTGTCGCGAGTATCGACGTAATTTTACCGAAAAAAAAGAAAAAAAAAACCTTCGCGAAGAAAGTACAAACGATAAACATCAAACGCCGGAACGATCGCCGTCGGCCGAAGAAAAATACGGACGATCGTTGATCGACCGCCGGATAACGTTAATGCGGGAAAATCAATGAAAATCCTTAAAAAAAAAAAAAAAAACACACGCAACAAGACGAACGTGCTCGGTGCGACGTCGCTCGATACAAGCACGAAAAACATCGATGGAGAATGCCTACGCTATCGACCTACATTTCACTGAACGAACGGAGGAATCGGAGTGTAGGCCGTCACAGGTGAATCAGTTTTTTGAATGATATACACATGTAGTACATAAAATACGAGCCAAAGTATATTATATACATTGCCAAAAGAGAGCCAGATTAACCTCGGAAAATAACAGCAAACTATCCGGTACGAAATCGTCTCGGTATTGGCCACCGTGAAGGAAGAACGACCGAAAAAAAAAGAGAAAAATTCACGCGAGTGTAGCGACGGATTTGAGTAATTTCCTCGATATTGTATCGAATTTAAATTGCCCGTGCGATGGATCGAGTATGTCGTAGATGTGTTTGTGATTCCTTTTTTTTTCATTCCTTTTTCATGTCACATTGCGGAGTTTATTAAAGTTTCGTCATTACTCATTAGAGAGTTAATTCTGCTCACATATATATATATATATATATATATATATTATTCTTTGGGATCAGACGGCAAACATACGCGAGAAACGGGTTGAAACATTTGGTCGAACGCGGTGGCCCACAGCTCGGAACCAAAAGGTGTGCGTGTACTTACAGTTGGATATATATATTTACATATATGTGTGTGTGTGTCTGTCTATATTAATATATGTACATATACATGTATATATATATATACATGTACATTTACGTACATGAGGCAGGTATACCGTCATCTGCTTTTTTTTCTCTTTTTTGAACAGCACACCTCAGCATATTTCTCGTCGTAATCCACGCGCACATCTCGCGTCTCTCTTCAATTTCAACGATTTGTACACAAATGTGGAACTCTCCGTCACCCCTTAAAGAACAATGGAGACACCTTGAATCTTTTGCATCCTTTTTATCGTCGAAAAATAGTATTTTTTTTTTATTTTGATTGGTTTCAGGGGTGCTTGTTGCAGTTTCTCCCTCTCTCTCTCTCTCTCTCTCTCCGTGGTACCGTTGTTCTCTGGTTCGATGTTCCCAAAAAAATTCGAGCGTCTCCGTTGCAAGGCAGGAAATTGGGAGAAAAATGAAAAAAAGTCAAAACCAGCGCGAGGAACGAGAAAAATTCGTGCGTGCGCGTGTGTGAAAAGAGAGAGGGAGAAGTTGTACGAGCAAACAGCGATCGAAACCAGCAGTTTAATAATTATTACGACAGCACATCGGGGACCCGAGCAACATGTTCCGATGATCTACATACGTGCGGCATTATACTGTGTGACATATATGTATTACATATAATATACGAATCCACAATTCAAAAAGTTTAACATTTTCAGCCCACGGTTTGAAAAAAAAACTGAAAAATCCCTGAAACGACGCACAGGCGCGCTCGAAAGCTGCAAAGAAATCTCCAAACGACCGAAAAACATAAAACAAACTCCGCCGGCCAGGAAAAAAAAGAGAATCGATTTTATTCGACCGTTTCTTCTCAATTTTCGTTTTAATTTTTGAAAATAAGAAATCGCCGTTTTTCGCACGGTGAATGTCTATCGTCGTGTTCCGTTGGGGAAAAAATGAAAAAATGAGAAAGAAAAAAGCGAAAAAGCACACAGCAACACACGTGTGACAACATGTACTCTCAAGGACGCCATCGATTCACACAAAGTCGGAAGAGATGAAGAAACAATGAAATATATTTTTCTCGACGAGGCTTTAACGAACAATCGGAGCAGCATCAACGCGCAGCGAGCTCATTACGATGCTGAATCTCGAAGGAAAAATTCGGCAATTACGAGAGCGCAGAAACGGTCCAGCATCTCGCGGGGGAGCCTGGAACGTCTGCCTCAAAAGCCCAACAAATGCGACGTGTATCGCGCGTACTTGAATTTACACGTAAATCCATGAAACACACACATGGACGTGCATACGTGCACGAAAAAACCGACGAAGAAAAGAATGGAAACACGCCACGCTCAAATTTAATAAAGCCCACACTGGTGAGTACGTTTTTCGATAGTTGCATAATTCGGCTTTCGTCATAGACTGGAATACGTGAGAAGAAAAGACAATTTGGAGTAAATTTTCAATTTTGAAAAACCCCGATTGATCCAAGTACCTACCGACCCGAGAGCAACGATCCGATCATCAAATTGGAGTGAAATTTTTCAATTTCGCAAAAAAAGCCTGCGAAACCGAACAACTCCGGAGATTTATCGGTTTCACGAGAATTTCGTAAATAATTGTATTTAAAACAATCAAGCAGACACAAGATTTTGCCGTTTACTCACCCTCGTTTATCCGGACGCTGCGTAAAAAAAATGTACGTCCGTCACGCGCGTATGTGCGTGTCTCGCGCGCGTACACACATGCGCGAATTTTCAAGAATAATAAGAGGAGAAAAAAAAAAAAAGAGACGCGCACCCGAGACGTCCAACGACTACGTGAATTAACTCGCGCGTTAACGCACCGCCGCGAGCTTATTGCTCCTCTTTCCTCGCGCGGCAACTCGCGGGCTGACGTTACAGACGACGAGAACGGTTTTTTCGGCCCGTCTACGCGGCTCTGACTGTCTGTTTATAATGCGCGTCGCGAGGTGACGACGGAGGAGGCGAGAGAATACCTCGCGAACGCGATCCGTCGAGCTCGCTCGAGAGAATCGAGTCAAAAGCGAACGGCGCTTGACACAGGTGTGTCCCAAGGTGCGAAGACCATTCATGCTGCCGCCTGGTAGCGTTCGTACGAAACTTCTGCATCGTTTCGCGGTGAAACGATTTCTTTCTTTTTTTTTACATTTTTTTCTTCCTTTTCTCCTCAAACGCGTCTCCAAAATCGTGTGCGAGGGGGTCTCACGCGGGTTGGTCGCACGTACGACGAGGAGCGAAGCCGTTCTCTTCCGTTTTTTTGCCACTTTTTCGCTACCGGAAACGCACGGTAGCGCGAGGACGCGTCGCGGCCATTTTGATTTTCTCAGCACGAGAATCTTCTTCCAAAACAAGTAAGATCGGGCGCTCCAATCTTTTCTTCGTTTTTCTTCGCCACCGGAAATACGTCGAGGGTTTTTGCGGAAAAAGATTCTGGATGATTCTTTTTTCAAAAATTGATTTTTTTTCGAAAATACGTCGTAAATTCGTCGAATCAGCGTCATTGTACTTTTCAAAATGATTTTTACTCCTTTTTTTGTCATTTTCTTTAACGACGATAATGATATTTCCCTTTCTTTTTAATGATATTTTTGTCTGCGTCTTTTCCTTTTTTTCTCTCGTTATTTTTGACTCTCTATTTATGACTCTGCGCTGCTCGCTACGTGTATTAATTTTTCTTGACAACCAGATCCCCGGTGGCGAAGGATAGTTTACATTGGCATAGTGGTTATGGACAGATCGGCGTGGAAATCTCTTATCGAGGGTTGTCGTCATGGTTACAGAGCATAGCAGGATTCACGCTGATAACGAGACACACGAGTTTTTCTTCTCTAATTTTTTTTTTTTTCTTTTTTTCTTCATCCATGTTTACCCACGAGGCACGAGCTCACGCGCTTGCATCGTTGCACCGATTAATACGAATCAGACTGTGTGTGTGTGTGATAAAACCTCGAGGATATGCGAGAAATAATGAATAAAAAATACAAAAAAAAAAAAACCAATCGTGAAAATATGAAATTGTTATTTTTCCGCATTTAATTCCAGTTTTTATCCCAAATATCGCAGGGAAGGCGAAACACACGAGGGATGTACGTACGAGAATCGACGAATAAGTACGACGATTAAAATAAAAATCTGATAAACTGAAAATGCTTGGAAAATCATTTTGAATCCAGCCGCGCGGGAGAAAAACAACGTTTCATCCTTTATTAAGCAAAATTATCATTATTATCATTATTCGAAGTTGGAATTTCCGAAGCGTCATTAATGTCCATTTGACCGCGATAGAACCAATTCCCAATGGGGAATCCTCGAGTGTTGAATTTGGAGCGACATCGATTTTGTTTTTTTTTTTTTCAAATCATCATCGAATTCAGGCGAATTGACGGCAGGGGGGGAGGGAAACAACGGGCCAAGGTTGATGAAACGAACGACCCAGTTTGTAACATACCGTTTTTATTTTAAAAAATAACTTGACTCGATTACAATACTCTGAAGATAAATCGTTGAAAATATGCGATATTAATGTGATCGGCGCGGGAGCGACTAAAAAAAAATCGTTTAAAAGGACAAGAATTGTGGTCCACCGTTGCTTCTCGTCTCGAATTTTCCTGCTCTTGTTATTTTCTCATTAAATTATTATTTTTTCTTATTACAGCCTTTCATGTCAAATACGAGAAATATCGCGATCCTCGTTAGGCACTCTGACTTTTTTTTTTCGCTCCCAACGCGAGAACGAAGCTCCCCTCGATTCTCCGTCGTCTCGAAATCGTTCGAGACGATGAAAAAGCAAAAACACGCCGAAAAATCCACGTCCTCTCTGCTTCTACCGTCGGCTAAGAATTTTCCATGACCTACAATGTATTTACAAAAAGACGAAAAAAAAAGAAAAAAAACACAAAGAGTGCACACGCGTGCGTCGGTCGTCGCGCGGATAATTATTAGGATAATGATTTTTTAATTTGGTATCGCGATAATTGGCTGATAAGCGAGATATTGTCTTTGGTCAAGTTATACAATAATTTAAAAAAAGAAAAGAAACACACTTTTGGAGATTTTTGTGTCCGACGAAAAGTTTGGTAATCGCGTTGATAACACAAAAATAAAAGTAAAAAAAAAACGTACGACTAACGTTGCTTCTTTCCTCTTTTTTTCCTTCGTATTCTCGACGTGTAATCCAGAATTACGTTCGCGCGCGTTATTATTATCATTAACGATATTTGTATTATTATTATTTTTTTTTTTATCTATTTACAAAGTTTCATCCCTCTCGTGCCAATTCTCCTTCTTTTTTTTTTGTACATGCGAACGCTCCAAATTATCCCTAAGCGTATGTAACTTATTCGCTCGTTCGTTCGAGGCAAAAATCGCCCGTTTTTTTTTTCTTCCTCACGATCGAAAAACGTCCGTGAAAATTTTGTTATCGTTCGAAATTTCGGCGTTATTAGCACAAAAATTAAAAAAAACAAAAAAAAACGTACGACTAATGCTTGTTTTTCTGTTTTCTTTTTTTTGGGTTCTCGACGAATTATATTTGCACGTTATCATTATTATTATTATTATTATCATCAACGTTAACTGTGGTTTTTTTTCTATGTACAATGTTTCATCTCCCTCTCGTGGTCGTGCTCGGAGACTCGGTTTTTCACCGACACCCCGCCATCTCTTTTGTTTTCGCAAACGCTCGATTTTTCACGTTCGTATAAATATCGTCTTTTTTCTTTGTTTTATTTTTTTACAATATCGCTTCTTTCACGACTTTGATTCACGACTTTGATTCACGAGTTTTGTTCGAATGTTCGAAAAATTTTCGATTTCGCGGATGGACACTTTTGACGACGAGAAAATCGTCGCGCAGTTTCGATCGGTCGGGATTTTCGAATTTTTCGAATTTTTCCAAGTTCCCCGAAGGAAATCTCACAAAATTCGTCCGACGAT
Source organism: Heteropelma amictum (assembly GCA_959613375.1). Taxonomy (NCBI): domain Eukaryota; kingdom Metazoa; phylum Arthropoda; class Insecta; order Hymenoptera; family Ichneumonidae; genus Heteropelma; species Heteropelma amictum. Next base: position 995,138 of record OY390722.1, read on the forward strand.
CGAAGAGAAATCCCCACTCGGCACAGTCTTTGAAAATTCAATGCTCAACGACGAAAATCATCCGACTTTTCATCGAACTTGCCATTTATTTACAGGTCGGATACAGCGGAGATCCTTTTTCGACGAAAAAATCGAGCCAATCAGCGTGCGACTCGCTCAATTACACCCAAATCTCCCGAGAGTTTCCTTTCTGTTCCAAACACTTTTTCGCACACTTTACGATGTTTTTTTTTTTTTGTCATCGTTTCGATCTTCGCCAGCATCCGAGTGCCTCCGGAATCTCACCGGAGGATTGTTGTCGGAAACAAAAAAATATGATAATAACCGCGCCATTTCGGAATTCGTAATTTCCCTTTTTTTTCTTCGTTTTTACGACGATATCGAGACGACCGTCGGTCTCTCGAGGTGACAATTGTCGAACATGATTTTGCTCATCGGCGAACCCGGTGACAGATTGCCCAATGCCGGACCACGAGGTGACGTCAATTGCTGGTGATGCTCCGGCGAGTGGCTCGCCGACAGGAGAATCGGGGAGCGCGAGAGGCGCGTCGGAGGCGAGGAACACTCGATCTTTGGCGAGTAACTCTTCAGCAATTCCTGATGCTGCTGTTGCTGCTGTTGCTGCTGCTGTTGTTGCTGTTGATTGGCCAACATGTCGTAATAAACATTCTGCGTCGATGGCTGATAGGAGATTATGCGACTAGCCGGCTGCGAACTCGAGATGTACATGTCGTTGGGGTCCGCCGTCGGCAGAGGCATTCTCAGATGGGCGTAATAGTCTGAAATGTAAACGATCTTTTTTGTCTCCGCGATACAACGAAGATTCGCCGGGTTCGCCAACAATTTACGCTACAATTTCTCTTTCGACGAGAAAAGAACAAAAATAATATTCGCAAACGAAAAAAAAAAAAAAATTGCAGCTCCGAAATTCGTAAATGAAATTCTGTGGAGAATAAACGTTTTTTTTTTTGGGGAAAGTATGGCATGTCGCGTGGGTGACTAACCTCGCTCGGGCTTTATATTGTTGTTGTTGTTGTTGTTGTTGTTAGTGTTGTTATTGTTGTTGTTGTTCATAACACACTGCGTCAGGCTGGTGGCGATCGCCGTGTCGGATGATTTCATTCCGCCTTTGGGCTTTCGTTTGCGCGTCTGTATCGTGTCTTTTTTCATAGCCAGTGGCCTGTTTATACTGTGCAATTTGTAGTAGAGGCCGCAGGCGTTGCACACGGGCTCGCCGTTCGCGTTGCGACGCCACAAAGACGTCTTCTCCGTCTGGCAGTTGCTGCAAGATAGACCAATGCGCCTCGATGCGGACTGCAGCGAAACAAACGATCGGCGTTAGATGCGGAAAGATTCTTTGATTTTTTTTTCTCCTCGTCGGAAAAAAAACATCAACGGAATCGACATTTTGTGCCCGATGAGAGGTAAAATCGATTTTTCGGCAGTAGAAATTGAGAGAACGAGCGCGGCGAGGAGAAATCTCGATCTCGTCGATGTTTTTTTTTCTTTTTTTTTTTCGACGCGATCGGAGAAATTTTGTCACATTTTTTTCCCCCGATAACGATCATCGAAGAGGATGAGAAACGCGACTGATTGAATTTATACTCGAGATACTCGCGAAGAGGTGCATTGACGTGTTTCAGAGACGGAAAAAAAATGGCGGAACCACTTTGTGACAAAGTTCGCGCTTTTCCCCGCGAGAAGAGTCGAGGGGAAAGAGACGCGACGTCGCGAGATAAATCGAGATCGCAGGCATGGAGGAAAAAAGAGGTTAACGAGTGTTTGGAACCCTTGGGAGCTCGCCTTATCCTCGATTACCGGATGTACTGAAATTGTGCAACAAACAAAATATACACGCAGCAATGACGAGAGAGAAAGAATTCACAAAAAATTGAATCAAATCAAAGATTATCTGGACCAAGCGTGATTTTGCGAAAGTGAGTGGTATACCATGGGTATAGTGGCACCGCAAGCTACGAAATTTTATCAATTTTCTTTTGTTTTTCTTTTCCATGTGAGATCGAATGGACGAATAATGAAAAAACGAGAGAGAGAGAGAGAGAGAGAGGGAGAGAAAAAATGAGGGATCGATGACAAAGTTACACGCAAGGTTTTTTCGAAAGATGGAAATAATTTTGAAAAATTTGACGAAAAAGTGGCTGAGGAAAAAAGGGCGGATAGTGGATGGATGAATAATGTCGCGCTTGTGAAATGACGAAGAATCATCGAATCGAGGGATGCTGATTGGAAGGTTGAGGGGTGACACCTACCAAACGGCGGCTCGATTTCTCCTCGAGGCGACGGGCGCCACTATACCCATAGAAGCCTTTGTAGAATTCGCCCTGGTCCGCCACTGAAACAGACAGGAGGCCAAACGTTAAGGGTCGTTTCACGTACGGTTATATTCTCCTTTTTTTTTCCAAAATTTTTATTCGTTACTTTTCATTGAGAGAGTCACAAGAAATAAAAAAAGAGAGAGAAACGGAAAAACGAGATGGGATCCAACGAAAACGCGTTTTAGCAGCGATCTCGTGGGAAATTCAACGAAGGGTTCTATATACCGGAGGTGTATCCGTGGCCATTTATCTTTCTAGCCTCTTGACGTAATAATAGTGAGGAAAAAAAATGAAAAAAAAAAAAAAAAAAAAATGGCGGTCCACCCCCATCGATTTTGCCAAAATATCTTGGCCTCACAATGTACAATTGGCATTACCACGGGCGAATTTCCACATAGGCTCCTGGTCGCCTTTTCGGAGGCGTATAAGCAGCCGCTGGTCATGCGCGAAAAAACATTTCTTTATTTTCATTCATTTTTCAAAATAGAGTCTCGTGTGTGAATTTCAAGGAAAAGAAAGAGAAAACATGAAACTGTGGAAATGACAGAAACGAGATTAAATCGAGGCGACGTATTTCTGATTATTCTTTTTTTTGTTTTTTTTTTAAATACAATTACGAATTGCTCGATACGAAATTTGTCCTCGCGTCGTCTTGATTTGTTTCTCGATTTTTTTCGAAAATTCACTCCTTCTCTCATGCTCTCGCTCTTTATCGTGGGAAAAAAATGAAAAAAATATGAACATGTATGCGTGTGTATATAAATATATACATAAATGTGCAATATTGTTTCTCGTATGACCAAGGCGGTGACCATAGCTCCTTGCTTACCAGGCGCCGTGGTTGCTTGACCAGTGGCCGATTCATTCCGTTCATCTTGTGGTAAAGACCGCAGGCATTGCACAGATAATGTCCAGTTCCGTCTCTTCGCCATAAGGGTGTCGATATTGCGCCGCAATTAACGCACTCTCGGCCCTCGGTAAACAATTCGGCCTCGATGTTGTGCTGCACTGCATTTTTCGTACGTCATTGACATTTTTATTCTCTCTTTTTTTTCCACTTTCTTTACGGTTATTGTTTTTTTTTTTTCTCCTTTTGCTGTCAATTCGACGCGACCGAATTATCGCACAAAAATTACTCGGAAAACTTGGAGTAATCGGTGTAATCGTCGATTTTTATTGAATGAAAAAATGTAAAACCGAATTACATCAATAAAATGCACCAATAAATATATTTTTCTTGTTAATCTCAGAAACGATACACCAAAGTTATTCAAAAAAAATGGAGTATGTTTTACTTGGAAAGAAAGCAAGCGGTAATTCGTCGATTCGTTCGCGTCAGTGGAAATTCCTTGTGAGAAATTTTCATGACGATCAAAAATCATTAAATTGGCCCACGACAAATGGGCAAAGTCGAACTCGTTTAATGACCATTTTTCGATGCATAATTGTGAGGAATTCATCGCCTTGGAATTTCTTCTCTGTCTTGGAATCTTCGTACGAAAATAAAAACAAAAAATTTCCATCGACAACTCGTCGGAATTAATGCTTGCCCGAAATATTTAACAATCCTGAAATAAACATCGGAAAACAGTGCAATCGAACGAAATGTGGGTGAACTTTTGGCGGAGGAAAAACTACTGCGTAATAGAACCTGTAAATAGACGAGTAGAAATTCATACGTCAGTGAGCTTAACGCTCATTATCAGTGGCCTCTTTTTATATATTTTCTTTTTTCGTCACTCGCACGCTGTGTCGTTTAAACAATAGAAATAATCGCTCGTGTTGACTCGTGTGCTTTTGAACACTCGCTGTGAAGCTCAAGCTACTTCTCTCCTCCGTCAGACGTGACGATGAATGTAAATGTGGTCGAGTAAGAAAAGAAAAAGAAAACGAAAAATACAACAATTATGCAAAATGGGCGAGTATACAGTCGATAATAAGTCAGCAAGGGGAGCTCATCGTGCGACCAGCCGAGCGAGTAAAAAAAATCCTAGAAATTTTGCACGAATTTTCAAGCCCATATAAACGCGATCATAGTCAATCTTTTCAACAAAATTATCGCAAAATGACACATTCGCGAGTTTTTCTTCACGTCCCTTGGTCACGAGAAAAAAAAAACCAAAAATTCCCTCAAAGCACGTCACGTGGATGGTCGAATGGTGCAATACGCCCAAGGCTCTTTTCCCAACGTCCCGGGAAATTGACGCCACGTACAACGCCGAAGAAATGACAAATTCAGCTCGGAGGCACGCTCCACCGGTCGATATTATACGTTTTTAATTACCATTTTTTTCCAGCCGATGCCTCGCGCTAATTGGCATTTCCTGATGGCTTTAAAGTTGAAATTTCATTTCTCCCGGCAATGGGCCTCTCAATTAAAAACGCGCGTTAAATGACCTCGAGATTCATCGCCTCGTAATGATTCTTTTATTTTTTCATTGCTTGGAACGATTTTCTTTGTTGATTAATTTTTTGTTGACACTCGATGGACGACGAGGGACTTTTTTTTTCTTCTTTTCCTCATTGTGCACTTTGGCAGGGGAAACATAACGAACGGTAAAATTATTATTTACGGTATAATATCGCTGCGCGACATTAGAAACGAGACGAGTTCGAAGGGATTTAATGGTGGGCTGCAAGAGACGGACGCGACTTTATCAGCACTTCCGGTGTTTAACGATAACGCCAAACCGGTGGATATGTATACATATATATGTATACACACACCCGTACAATGTGCTCGTACGCGAAGAACCGGAAAATTCAACGTTCCTCCCACGCTTTCACGGTGCAAACTCGCTTCGCCACACGACTGTGATACTAAAAAAAAGAAATTATTCGAAGAGCATCCAGCCAATCCAGACGCAACGTATCACCGCTCCTGCACCTCAAGAAACCCCGTTTTCAACCCATTTTCCATAAACAAACAATATTACTCATTATTTATCGTCGATACTCACGAAAAGAGGCAACAATCCCAAAGAAGATTTTACGAGAAATGTCAAACGACGCTGTCATTGAATTTCGTTCGAAAACCATTTATTTTTGCACGTTCGAGCGGCTTCGTGCTATTTTTTTTTTAATGAGAAAATGGTGAGAGAAATGTTGTCTTTTTGTACGGAATTTTTTTTTTTTATCGATAACATTATTATTTTTTTTCGTCCAAAGATAAAAACACTCCGAGTTTATTAAACTGAGGTGAAAATATGGCAGAAACAATCGCGAAATCGACGATCGATTTTCGATTTTTTTATTCGCTTTTTTGACGTCTTTCAAACGCGAGAGGTCAAAGGATGGGACGAGTGTGAAACGTCTTCGGAATAAGCAATTGGATCTCGTGCAAAGCTCACTGCGAGTCTCGACGATTCTCGAGGCTGACGAGGCTAGAATCTCCCGTGGACCATTTTTTTTTTTTCTTTCTCGAGCCTCGGATTGCACCCTCTCTCCTACGCGATCTCTCCCGCATGTACTCTCGTCCACCGAATCTCAAGGAATGTGCAAACTATCGCAGAAGAAATTCAATGAACCCGCGAGAACTTGTTCCTTTGCCTCTTGGTTCTTTTCATCTCGCGAAGAACAGACTGTTCTTTTTTTTATCTCGATAAAAATATTCATCAATTCCCCATTATCGTTATTCGATTTTTCGAAATCTACTCATTCGTGTCTCATTTTTGACGAACGACAGATTACGCAATTGCAGCATCGAACGTCGAGAATCGCGTGAGTTTTTTTTCTAAATTCAAAGTTGAAAAAGAATTTGGTGATCAAACCGAGGGCCGAAGGAGCTTGGAAAAGCCACGTGGCACGAATCTTCATTCACGAAACGTTTTTGCCAGAGCTGACGATGTTCTTTAAGCATCTGCCTCGTCTTGCTAAATGTGACGAAAAAAAAAAAGAAAATCCTCTTTCGAAACTTTATGGCCGAGGACCTTCGGTGAACATTAAAAGATCCGGAGCACCGAGTTTGTCACGGGAGGGCCTGAAATTACGACCGCAATTGGCTTTGGAAGACGACTCGCCGACGCACTCGAAAAACGAGAAAAAAAAAAGAAAATCTTCTCGTCGTGGAAATTAAGGTGAATCTCACGTTTTTACAAGTCGTGCGTAAAGGGTGGCTAAGAAAACAAAAGAATATGGCATTTTTAATCAAATTTACTCCGAAATTTTCATCGAGATTATTATTGCGTCGTAAAATCAATGAAAAATTGAAAAAAAAACCAATGTAACAAGATTTTTTCAAAATCCACTCGTGTGGGTCATGAAAGTTCGTTTGTCAAAGCAACTGCGGGTCTTTAAAGTTCAATAATCGTTCATCGATTTTCTCCGATGGTGCACCAGATGCTCGTGTGTTTTGTTTTATTTTTTTTTTTTTAATCGTATCAAAATACACTTGTCCGTCGTCACTTATCGCGATACGAGAATTGTATGTTTGTATTGTTGTAGCACGTGTGTATGAAAGAGAGTTTGAAAACGATTAGATACACCGAATATAGAAGCTTTATGACTGCACTGACTCGGAAAATACCGAAATAATCGTACTGAAAGCCTCGCTCGTGGCAGATACAGCCCTATCATTTTTTTTTCTCAAACTTGCGAGCTCGCGGTATCAATTGTAGACACAACTCGATTACACCTACGTCGAGTCACAATGTCTAGGTCATGGCTGTATCAGCAAAACGTTCTTAGTTGTAAACGACTTCATTATCGATACAAAAGTGTCAAAATATCTTGTCCTCCATCGTTCGATATACACATATACATTTTTTTCCTTAAAAGCCTCAAAAAATCACGATCTTTCTTCTTTTCATTATCGCTCGAACGAAAACACTCGGCGTCCTCGGTCGAATTTACGTTTTTCCTCACGATTGTTTTTTTTCTTCAAATTTCCATTAAATTGGAGCAAAAAAAACGTACCTTCGCGAGGGAGAAGAAGCTCGTACATTTTTATTCCGAATTTTTTTCGTCGAATTATTTTTTTTTTGCGAATTTTCGTAAATTTGCAGTAAAAGAGAAATGCGTTCTCTTGAGGAACACGAGTGAGGGGAAAAGATCGTGATTTTTTTTCCGCCGGTTTGGATGAAGGGAAAAAACGTTGGGGTTTTTTTTTCGTTGCTTCCATATGTGTGTGTGTGTGTTTTTTTTTTCGGGGCAAAGCCTCGGTGGCGTCTCGGGATAATGTGAAAAAGGGAGAAAAAAAGATATACTTGAACTCTCGTTATCACTCGAAGAGGTTTCTACTTTGCGGAGCGTTGATATATCGTGGCAGCCGGCCACCGGGTTGACCCATCCCGGAGATAAATTTCAGCGACTCTCACCAACCAATTCTCTTCTGCCTCCTTTTTTCCCTTTCTCTGTCTCTCTCTCAATGTCTCTCCTTCGCTCGACCACATTCGCGACAAATACCGCGAGAATTCACGATTCTTTTTTCGCTTCGTATTTCACCGTGCTCGCCCGAGTTTTTGATAACCACGACGGAAAACGAGAAAGAGAGAATCGCAGAACGGAAAAAGGCCAAAGAGAGAGAGAGAGAGAGATTTACATTGTTGCGAAAAAAAAATGTACTACCATCACGCATCGTTCTTCTCCGCTGGAGGATAAATCGAATCCGCATTTTTCGAAAATATTCATTCCAAAATTTGAGCAAAAAAACCTTCATTTTTCGTATATCTTGAGCGATTGACGAGATGATCGGCATCGAAGTGATTGACGAAAAATTTGAAAAGCTTGACTCGGCACCGTCAAAATATTGGACGAGAAACGGTGCCTTCTTTTTTTTTTCGGATTCTCGATGATCGGCTTCCCTTTGAAAAGCCAAAAAGCCGAGAGTGCAAGCAGACCACCGTCGCTAATGTCCCGAGCTGCGAGCCTCTCGTGCACGGTGGCCTGCTATCCCTCAAAACCCGCGCGACATGCATATCGCAACGGCGCACAAACACCCGCTGGTGAAAATGAGAAGATGGAAAATCGGCCGGAGCCTACACGCCCATACCGCATCTTGACAATTTCCACGCGAACACACGGGCGTTTCGTATTTTTTTTTTTTTTTTACTCTAGCGCCAGATCTGGTTGCCGTTCTGGACCACCCTTGGGGGATCCTCGAGCGCCACCATCTCTCTTTCTCGCACTCTCTCGCGCGCGCGCGCCCGCTTTTCCAAAAATATACCTCACACGTGACGGCCAGGAGATGGAAAACGAATTTTCCGACAATTATTTTCGACTTGTTTTTTTTTTTTCAACGCTGATGAAAATATTCGTTGCAGAGTCAGTGGAACGGAAGGTTCGTGCTGAAAGAAGCGAAAATACCAAAGTCGCGAACGTTGATATCGTTGCGCGGCCTCGACGCTGTGGCAATGACAATCGCGAGCGAGGAAAGTATATAGTCTCGTTAAACGTGAGAGTATGCGAGAATTTTCATCGATAACAGCGGTGTGAATCAGCGGTTTTCTTGTTCGGAGTAGGCGAAGGAAAATCGCGATCGAAATATACCAACTTCAAAGACCGAAGAGCACACTCGGAGAAGCAAAAAAAACGATCCGCGAGATGGAAAGTTCGAAAAAGTCAACGACAAACGAAGCGAAAAGGGAAGGAGTAAAAAAGGATGAATTTCGTGGTGAAATTTCGTTTGCTCTCCGATGCGCGCACGTGGTTTGTTTTTGCTGATGTTTGACCGGTTTTTTTGGGTTTTCCAACTGAAATTTCGAGTTTTCGAAAAAAAGTCGGTGGGTTTCGTGATCAGCGGAAAATTTCCGATCGAATAAGCGCGTGAAATAATGAAAATTTGGAAAAAAAAATTTCGACCCATTTTTCGCCACTTTTCCAGAATCGTCGAAAAGTCGAAATTTCAAATGATCATAACTTCCTCCCTAATGAAGCTACATAGATTTTTTGGGGGGGTTCTGAAACGCTCTCGAGTAGACTTAAAAAACGGCGCAAGTTAAACGTCGATAGCTCAATTCCTTCACCCTCAAAATCGATGTTGAAAATTGGCGAAAAAAACGCAAAGGGGTATGTATGGGAAAATTGGCGAAAATCGATGGTCGGACTTTAAAAATCTGCCAAAAATCGGAAAACCAAGATATCGACGTGAACCAAACGGCATTTTGAAGCCTGAACAATCGCGAAGAGAACAAGCCCAAGTTGGAGTGTCCATCTCAAATAGGAAAAAAATGGCAACCATTTTAGTGGATCAAACCAATTTGGCAAGAAATGGCGAAAAATTTGCAATCTTCAAAACTTAATTAAACAGTCCACAGTGTATTTTTCCCCGCTGAATATGAAACACACCGATATTTCATCGAAAAATCGAAAATTCAATGCGAAATTGCAAAAAAACCGATCCGATCAAACAGTTACTATTTCTTTCAATTTTCTCATTGAAATTTCCTTTTCTCGTAATGAAAAACCGGTGTTTCGCAATCCGCGGAATGATTCCGATCCGCCAGGCTCTTGAGATATCGTAAATTGGAGGAGAAAAAAAAAATTCACAATTTCTCGCGACTTTTCCAGGATCTTGAAAAAGTTGCCCGATTTTGACAGATTAAATGACATAATTGAATTGAGACACTGCTGCAAAAAAGTCATAGAAAAATATGCGATATTTTACTCACGAGCTGATAAACTCGCAGCGGCGCTCATTTGTTGCTGCGTCGACGCGTTTGACGCTTGCCTCCTCGACGGAATCGAGTAAGGTGTCGCCCTTCGCGTCTCGTTCGTCTGCGACGAATAGGACCACGTACCAATGTCGTTGGCGGCGTTTCCGGTCGTCGGAGCATTGCTCTGCTGGTTCGAATACGGCGGGCTGTAATTACGAAAATTCGTCACCCTGCCGAAGGGTTGAGAAAACGCCGGGAGCGTCTGATGAGTGACGCTCGGAAGGGTCTTTGCGCAACCGTAATCCTCATTGAGAAGCGGCAGCGTGCCACTGAGACCTGTGAAATATCGACGAGAAAACGTCAATTGCGATAAAAAAACTTTGCCAAACATTACTCGGACGAAACAACGAATTTTCCCTTGGCCAAGAAAGAAAAATTCGACTTCAAAGAAGTGAAATACGATCGTGACTGCAATTACATTTATTATTACACTCGTAATCACTTTTATCATTGTTACTGAAATTCTTATCTCCGCTCGAAAACATTCGTCGAAAGTTTTGCCTTGGGTTTTATTTATTTTTTCGTCTCTCCTTCAATGACAAACCGAATTTGCGAATACTTTCAGCCGAGGCGTTCAATAACGACTTTAAACGATAAATAACGAGCGGTTACAATTATAATCGTTATTCTCAATGTCATTGTCGATATTCCCTTCGGAATTCCGCAGAATTCGTAACGAGTTTGGCCTTTCGCTTGATTTTTTGTCTCACTCCGAAATAAACAGCGAAAAAATCGTGCGAAAAAATGATGGTAGCTCTTTAAAAACTTACCCTGCGAGGACCAGAGTTGCTGAGCCGGATTCGTCAGTTCCGTGGGACTTCCGGTCATGTAAGACAGTCCGTAAGTGCTGCAGGGCACCGTGCCACCGGTCATCCCACTGCCACCGCTTATCGGTCTGTACAACGAGGGACTGAAACACGGTTGGAAAAAAAGGGGCGAATGACCATCGGAGGGACCAAATTCGTGGTCGCTGAAAATATACGCGTTTCGTCTCTCGAAGCAGATGATTCTCGTTCGTCATCGTGTCCCGTTAAATCTGCCTACGTTCAATTACTCTGTGTATACATCTGCTTTCGCGCAACACGCCTCTCCCCTTGGGAATTTCGATTTTACAGCAGCACACACGACCGCGAAGGACAAGGAGAGACACGGCTGACATTTCACGATCGAGCTTTCGTCGAAATCATGACAAACACTTTTATTCCGTATCGTCGTACGCCAAAGACGATAAAACTGACCAAACCCAACGAAAACTCATCATCATCGATTATTTCCTTCATCCGTTTGGAAAAGTACACACTTTTACCTGACAAATGGGCAATAACCAAAAATCCCTGAATCTTCCACCATGAAACAGAGCTCGTTACAAATTATTCATGATTTCTGATCAATCGAAGCAAAATTGAGAATCAATCGATAAGTAATTGCAAGTGCGAATTGAAATTTCTACTTTGGCAATTCGATAACGCTCGTAGCGATAATTAATTAGGTTTGCTGATGACGAAAGATTCTATCGAGTAGTGTCGCATTCCATTGATGGGTTTTCCATATCCGCGGAGGAATGGTCGCTGCTCGGTAATATCCAGGCGACTCTAACGGTTCCACGTTTTTCTCCATTTTCCTGTTTGTCGAGTTATCGAAGCGCAATTGCCACAGGAAGAACGTGTACGAAAACGCAGCGTTGAAGCTGCACCGTTAGACGTGTAGTTGAACACGTGCTTCCAGAGTCTGTCACTTCCGGAGGCTCGTGTGTGCGTTTACACGCATCGGGGCACACGAGGCCGAAAACACGGAGGCACTCTGTGAAGCGAAGACAGGAGCGATAACCGACGATTAAGGTGTAGCATTGACACGCTTTCGAAAAGACTCGCAAAACTTTGGGTTTCAACTGAAATTTCCAAATTTTTTTTCATCATACACTCCATTTGCTCCTGCGGGAATGAAAGTCAAATAAAACACCGCGAACAAAGGTATACCATCGTGGAACAATCGGGACCGAGGGGAAAGCACCAGGAGCACCTGAAGACAGCGCCATCTTTGTGCAAAGCCACATTTTAGAGACCCGACATGGGGGTCAGGAAGTACAGAAGTGTGCGCGCATGTGCCACGTTTTGCCACGCATGAAAATCATCGGGCAGCTCTCAAGACCGGAAGTCTACCCTTTCGTGGATGAAACCGACCGGAACCGCCGAGTACGAAGTGGCAAATGCGGGCGCGTGCCAAGATTTTTCCGTCCTTCGCCTTTTCTCTTTTCAAACGACTCTGTTTATGTACTTACCGGACACTTAGCGTCCGGCGCGACACGAGTTATCCATTACCTGATCGGCCCATTACGAAAAAAGGATCGCAGGGCACCCACGGCGAGGAAAAGACAAAAAGAACGAGACGAACGTAAGAACGGTGAACGTAAGACTTTGCCACGTTTTGCCCCGATGGTTTTACGCCGTTCTTTCGCTCGACCGAATTTTCCTCCCTGCGTGTTCGACCGCAGTGGGGCCATTGCGGAAGAGGCTTTTTCCCCCCTGGGACCATTTTTCAACCGCGAAACTTTGACCCTTTTTGTACCTGCCTGCTTATAAACTTATAAAGTTAAAAGTCGCGAAGGCTCGTTCTTTTTTTTACGCGGGCATCCGGGCACGAAGCTATTTTACATTAATTAGCGTACCTGGATTCTCGCGGTACAATTATGGAGACGATTGACAATAAAAAACAACGACCGGAGAACGAATTTCGAAAGTTTTGATGCAAAATGACGAGGGCGCATTTTGTTTGTCATTTTTCTTGGGGATGTTTCTCCTCGAAAGACTTTTGTCTCCTCATTGTCGATCGACGCTTGAATTCCTTTCTCCTACTATGAGTTTTTTATCTCTGAAAGCTTTGGAGTACTTTGGAATTACCACAGCCAACGATCCGAGAGCAAAAAGATCGAAGAAAAGAACAGGAAGTCGAGGAACACAAGCCTGCGACAACGTGAATGTTTTTTTTCGTCGTCAAAACGCACCAAATGGGAAAATTTGGACGAGAAAACACACGGCGTGACTCATCGAAGAGACTTTTCAGGTATTCGAAACTTTTCTCCTCCACTCTCGGAGATAAAAGATCGCGATGCAATTTGGAGCAGGGACGGACTCGTAATTTTTACTCCAAAATCGTTTATTCCATTTTTCTTACCTCCGTGGAAAGAAAGTGCATTTTGGAGCGTGGACAATCGTACGTTTATGAAATTTCGTGCGGAAAAAACGATATTTCGCGAAAGATCAAGACTTTTGTTGTTAAGAACGCAAGGTTTTGACCGGAAAACGACGAAAAAATTGTAAAATTTTTCTCGAATTTATCGACGTCAATAAAAAACACATGGGTCTCCGTAGAATTTGAGATTGAAATGGAGTGCCGATTGACTGCGAGTGAAGATCGTTTTTTTTTCTCGCCGGAGGGAAAAATGGAAAAAGAAGACAAAAGAAATGAGCGAATCTGGAGTGTCCGAGGAGCGAGGAGCGTGATTTCTTTGGCAAAATAAACGACGCTTACAAATCTGTCAAGTGTCAATACGGATGTGGCCTTGAAGTTTACAATGCTCCGGCACGTACCACCGTCGTTATACGTGCTCGCGACAGATTATTTGTCGATGTAGCACGTGCGCGAATCATCGTCTCGCGATGAGAGAGCGCTAAACCTTCCTCGCGCCACTGTCAGCTCACCGTTCGCTAATTATTACAAGTACTGCCTTTCTCTTCTTTTTTTCTCATCGCGATAAATACTCGCATCGCGTTCGAGTAAGTCACGTTTATCGAAGGACATTATTGCGCACTCGACCTTTTTGTACTCTTATTTCTGGATAGAAAAGGAAAAAAAAAAAATTTACTCCAAAAATTTTACTCCAAAAATGACGAAAAATGGAGCATAAAAGTAATGATTTTTTTTCTCGCTACGCGAATGTGTCTGCTTGCATTTTTTTGCATCTTCGTTATTCGTATGCCTTCAGAGGAGCGAGTCTCAGCGGCGATGTTCATGTCCGACACGCACAGTCGAGTCTTTCGGGAAATTCAACGAGACTCTCGCATAAGCGCGGGCCTTTAGTGCTCGAGTACTTTGTCCGTGTAATGGGACGAACACGAACAAGCGGTAATGAAAAAATGCGATTCCCCGTCCGGAATTCCGGAGTCTCGAGCACGTGGCAAAGCACTCGAGTGTCACACGATTATCCTTTGAATATTCCATCTCGCGTCGATGAAAACAATCGGCATCCTGACAATTTCCGAATTCAAAAATGTCATTTTTCTTTAAAAAAAAAAAACAACGAACTTTATCGTGCGATTTATTTGAAATAATCGGAAACTAAATATTAACTATTTTTTCTGTTTTTTTTTGTCAACGATAAAATCCGACTCAATGAGGAAACGCCATGTCGACTTGGATTTTACGAACGCCGAGTCAATAAATAATCGAGCCGAGAGAATTTCGCTCTTAAAAATTTACGGAATCATTTATAATTTTGAAAAATAAATAAAAATATTTTTTCGAAAGATTCCTCGTTTATTCACGATCACCGGAATGAACGTTGTTTTTCAGAGACTCTACGGAGCATTTCGAGTCGTTTATTTTGCACGTGTTCATCGAAACTGAATTGAAATACCTTGTAAGGCAAAGTCTCGTCTACGATATGCATCCTGTGTGGATGCTGGGCCACTTGACGCTAGCGAGAATCGACAGTTGGACGCTAGTTGATGTAAATACGATATAAGTATATAATATACATGATGAATGTAAATTGATCAAGAGTGCGTAGGCGTTTTACCGAGTGTGGTGTACACAAAATCTCCACAACAGACCTTACTCTCGATATCTCCGATTTCTTCCGAGAATATTAACACCCCGCTGTATCGATGACGATGATACGTCATTATATTTCTCTCTCCTTTGCTCTTTCTCCATTTTTTTTTCATTCAACAAACAGAAACTACCCTGGGTATATACCCTGGGTACTATATTTCATACGAAACGTCGCCGAGTCAAGACGATATTTCTTCAAAGAAAATTTCAAGAACGAATTTATTGTTTTTTCTTAAAAAAAAAGAAATGTCGATATACTTTTTTCTTTTTCTTTTTTTTTCAAGTCTGCAATTCATCAATTGTCCATTCGATCTTTGACGCGAAACAAAGCGAATATTATGAGAATATTAACAACCGGCTGTATCGATGACGATGACACGTCATTATATTTCTCTCTCCTTTGCTCTTTCTCCATTTTTTTTCATTCAACAAACAGAAACTACCCTGGGTATATACCCTGGGTACTATATTTCATACGAAACGTCGCCGAGTCAAAACGATATTTCTTCAATGAAAAATTTAAGAACGAATTATTATATTTTTTTCGTTAAAAAAAAGAAATGGTCGGTATACTTTTTTTCTTTTTCTTTTTTTTCAAGTCTGCAATTCATCAATTGTCCATTCGGTCATTGACGCGAAACAAAATGAATATTATGAGAATATTAACACCCCGCTGTATCGATGACGATGATACGTCATTATATTTCTCTCTCCTTTGCTCTTTCTCCATTTTTTTTTCATTCAACAAACAGAAACTACCCTGGGTATATACCCTGGGTACTGTATTTCATACGAAACGTCGCCGAGTCAAGACGATATTTCTACAAAGAAAAGTTTAAGAACGAATTTTTTTTTTTTCTTAAAAAAAAAGAAATGTCGGTATACCTTTTTCTTTTTCTTTTTTTCAAGTCTGCAATTCATCAATTGTCCATTCGGTCATTGACGCGAAACAAAATGAATATTATGAGAATATTAACACCCCGCTGTATCGATGACGATGACACGTCATTATATTTCTCTCTCCTTTGCTCTTTCTCCATTTTTTTTCATTCAACAAAAAGAAACTACCCTGGGTACTATATTTCATACGAAACGTCGCCGAGTCAAGACGATATTTCTTCAAAGAAAAGTTTAAGAACGAATTATTATATTTTTTTCATTAAAAAAAATAAATAGTCGGTATACTTTTTTCTTTTTCTTTTTTTTCAAGTCTGCAATTCATCAATTGTCCATTCGGTCATTGACGCGAAACAAAATGGAGAAAATGTAACGAAATATGCTCTGGCTACGTCCGACGATCTCGTATAACCGAGAGTTCACAGCATTCGGCACGGGAGATACTCGAACGTTGGGAGGAAAAAAAAATATATGCGTGATTTGCGAAATCCAATGCCTCTCTCAGCTTTGACGTAGGAATCGGGGTTATAGGCCCCCTGTATTACGTACATGTACACACATGTGTATGTGGGTATGTGCACGGACACGTTATAAATTTATACGTAATCTGACATTTCTCACGGCAGCCATGGACCTCCGCGAGGCCTGCCGGAAGAAGATGAAAGATGAAGAGTATTAAAAATGACGACGAATTAGAATTGCGGATGAAAATATTCGCTACGATTTTATGATACAATTTATATTGAAAATAGAAGAAAAAAAAACATTTTTCACGAGCCAACGTTCCGCTGAAATTATTCGATTTACGTTCAATTTTGTTCGAGCTTTTTTCCCTTCTCTTTTAATTCTTTCGTTGCCATTTCTCTCCTCCCTGAACGAGATAGGAAACGCGATTTTCAGAGACACGGGGAATTCTCGAAATCCAAAGATTTATCAGCGTCTCTCTCGATGTACATACGTGATAAAAGTGGGGCACTGTTTCGTGTTTGCTCAGTCGAGAGCATCGAGAACTCGTCCAAAGATTGTCGATATCGAGGGTGGTACAACAATTTTTTTTTCTTTTTTCATCTTTTTCCAAATAAGTCTGCGGGGTACGTTGCACGATAAGTACAATCGTAATCCACGCGAGTTCCGCAGCGAGCAAAAGGGAACAATGTTCTTTTGGGATTGACGAGAACGTGGCAAGATCTTTCAATATTTGTCCAAGCTATTTGCGGGACCGACAGATTAGAATATCTCTGCCGCTACTTTTTTTTTCGTTCAAAACGGCGTCCGAGAGGTCCGAAGTATCGATCGGATCGATGAAAATTGATCGAAAAAAAAAAAATTAATGAAAAACTTCGTCAACTCGAAACGATCGAAGGATCGGATAGAATTTTTCGAAAATCTGAATTCGCGGAACAATTGAATGTTTTTTTTTACCGCGAGTCTCAGCACGAATAATCGCAGTGTCGTTTGATAAATTTTTCTTCCGTTTAAAATACAAATCCCGAGGAGGAAAAAATCCCAACGCTCCGTGTATATAAAACGCTGCGGATCCAACGCGATCTGCCAGCTGAGCAAGTTTTATCGTAAAAACGGAACCAAACGGAAGGAGATAAAAGCTACACATGGCTATTGCGATATAAACAGCAATAATGATTTTTTTTCCTTCATCCCACTTTTTTTCCCATCTGCGTTAAATTCTAATAAAAAAAAGAAAAAAAGAGTGCGTCTATCGAATCAAACTCACTGCATTTCTCCGGACTTTGATGGCGCTTTTGAATTCGCGCGATTTTCCCGCGCTTATCGTCTTATCGTCCTTCGTCCCTCTCTTCGTCTTTGCGAAGGAATTTCGGAGCGAATAAACAAACAAACAAGAGGGGAAAAACAATATTTGTGACGGGAAAAAAAAGAAATACGAAGAAAATTCGCGCGGAAAAAACGTGATTACATCCGAGTTTTCTATCTGTCACCGCGGATGAACAAGAACTGAGCTATGAGACGCGTTTGTCGGAAAGTCGACTAAACGCTGCGGCAAGAAGAATAAAAGTGGTGGTGGTGGTCCTCGAAGGTGGCATTAACCGGGACTTTTTTTTCCCTCTCCTCTAACACTCGATCGGCCTCCCCCCACCCCCTCCTCCCTCTTTGCGCGGAAAAATCTAATCTCTCACCGTCGTAAATGAGCGCAGACACGCACGTAAGGGAAAAGATGTTTCTGCACGTGCGGAAAACAAGTCCTGAGCACCCGAGAATCGAAATTTTCTCCTCGAATTTTCATCTCGAGACGTCGTTTTATGAAAAAAAAAAAATATATATCCGTCTATTCGAGAATTTTCGGTTTGCACGACTCTCGAATTATTTTTTTTTGAAAAAATGGCCAAAATTGAAATTGAAATTTCCAACGCGAGAGATGTCTTTTTTTTCCTCTCCTCCAACACTCGATCGGCCTCCCCCCACCCCCTCCTCCCTCTTTGCGCGGAAAAATCTAATCTCTCACCGTCGTAAATGAGCGCAGACACGCACGTAAGGGAAAAGATGTTTCTGCACGTGCGGAAAACAAGTCCTGAGCACCCGAGAATCGAAATTTTCTCCTCGAATTTTCATCTCGAGACGTCGTTTTATGAAAAAAAAAATAAAATATCCGTCTATTCGAGAATTTTCGGTTTGCACGACTCTCGAATTATTTTTTTGGAAAAAATGGCCAAAATTGAAATTGAAATTTCCAACGCGAGAGATGTCTTTTTTTTCCTCTCCTCCAACACTCGACCGGCCTCCCCCCACCCCCTCCTCCCTCTTTGCGCGGAAAAATCTAATCTCTCACCGTCGTAAATGAGCGCAGACACGCACGTAAGGGAAAAGATGTTTCTGCACGTGCGGAAAACAAGTGATGAGCACCCGAGAATCGAAATTTTCTCCTCGAATTTTCATCTCGAGACGTCGTTTTATGAAAAAAAAAATAAAATATCCGTCTATTCGAGAATTTTCGGTTTGCACGACTCTCGAATTATTTTTTTGGAAAAAATGGCCAAAATTGAAATTGAAATTTCCAACGCGAGAGATGTCTTTTTTTTCCTCTCCTCCAACACTCGACCGGCCTCCCCCCACCCCCTCCTCCCTCTTTGCGCGGAAAAATCTAATCTCTCACCGTCGTAAATGAGCGCAGACACGCACGTAAGGGAAAAGATGTTTCTGCACGTGCGGAAAACAAGTCCTGAGCACCCGAGAATCGAAATTTTCTCCTCGAAATTTCATCTCGAGACGTCGTTTTATGAAAAAAAAAAAATATATATCCGTCTATTCGAGAATTTTCGGTTTGCACGACTCTCGAATTATTTTTTTTTGAAAAAATGGCCAAAATTGAAATTGAAATTTCCAACGCGAGAGATGTCTTTTTTTTCCTCTCCTCCAACACTCGATCGGCCTCCCCCCACCCCCTCCTCCCTCTTTGCGCGGAAAAATCTAATCTCTCACCGTCGTAAATGAGCGCAGACACGCACGTAAGGGAAAAGATGTTTCTGCACGTGCGGAAAACAAGTGATGAGCACCCGAGAATCGAAATTTTCTCCTCGAATTTTCATCTCGAGACGTCGTTTTATGAAAAAAAAAATAAAATATCCGTCTATTCGAGAATTTTCGGTTTGCACGACTCTCGAATTATTTTTTTTGAAAAAATGGCCAAAATTGAAATTGAAATTTCCAACGCGAGAGATGTCTTTTTTTTCCTCTCCTCCAACACTCGACCGGCCTCCCCCCACCCCCTCCTCCCTCTTTGCGCGGAAAAATCTAATCTCTCACCGTCGTAAATGAGCGCAGACACGCACGTAAGGGAAAAGATGTTTCTGCACGTGCGGAAAACAAGTCCTGAGCACCCGAGAATCGAAATTTTCTCCTCGAATTTTCATCTCGAGACGTCGTTTTATGAAAAAAAAAAAAAAATATCCGTCTATTCGAGAATTTTCGGTTTGCACGACTCTCGAATTATTTTTTTGGAAAAAATGGCCAAAATTGAAATTGAAATTTCCAACGCGAGAGAGATGTCTTTTTTTCTCCTCGAAATCAGAATTTTCGTGTGACAATGAATTTTTAAAGGCGTTGAGAGTCGGCGCAGGTTTTTACAACGAAGATTTCATCTGGATAATTATCAGAACGAAAGTCGATATGAAATCGAGTCGAGAGGACATACCAGAGGGATATAGAGTATCCTTTCGTCGGAGATGCAACGACAACAACAAATATCATAGAGCGAAAGGAGAAGGAAAGATTCTTGGAACATAAAATGGGATGCTGTGCGCAGCGATTCTCCGGTGAGAATGTTGGTACACGCAGCAGCATTTATGCAACTAAATCTCAAAGGGTTAAAGATCACTCGCAGTCGCATCGAGTTATTAAATTAAATAATCGGAATCATGCTAAGCATTTTTTTCGAAATCAAGTCACCCGGAGCACAGATGCAGTGATGGAGTGTAAATAAATCAATGAACATCAAATCGATAAAACGATTAAATAATAATTGGCAACGGACGATCGATAAATTCCCCAATTTCAGTCGTCACTCGATCGAGTACGTGAATCGTTATTTTCTACTCTTTTGCTTCGATTATTTTTTCCTCGCACCAGAGTTGAGGGACCGAAAAAAAAATGTGCAGATTAGAGCGTGCTTGAGGAGAAATGCTTTATAAATATTTTTTTCAGCGGCTCGTTCCGCGAGTGAGCCAATAGTGGCGGCATATCGTACTGCGAGATTGATCAATCTGTATGGTAGCAAAGGGACACAATACGAACGTGTGTCTATCCGATAAGATGAGATCATCCGGGAGAACGATAAAAAAAAACGCGAGAGTTTCTCGCGTATCGAAAAAGTCATGTTTTTCCCAGCACGTGTTTTATTAATAAAATAAAATTCGTTTTTGTGACATGAACAAAAATGATTCCAAAGACGCGAGTATATCTCACGAGACGAAAAAAATTTCACGAACGAAAATTTGAGAAAGAAATGAAATTCGATGTTACAAGCGAACTTATCGTTCTGGCAAAGTTTTCGAAACGTACTTTTATCGATGGAGGACGATCAATTATATTCCCATAATTACACGAAAAAATTTGACGTTGGTCAGTGACTAATGATCGTTACGAAAATTCTGGCGCGACGTTTTGAAGAAACGAGGGACAGACAAAACAAAAAGTTTACAATCTCGACCGCAGGTTTTCTCGTTCTCGAGATGGTCGAGATTTTTGTGTTGGCACAGGGCCGAAAAACGAGACCCCGAACGTTGCCGAAAAAGAAAAAACACGGGTCATGTCCGGAGAAAATTGAGAAACGAAAGCTTTCCCTCTCTTCCCTGCCTTTTTCCTCTCTTTTCCGCCAAACAACGCGCGCGAGAGAAGAAACCGTGAAAATTGTGTCTGACCATTCCTGAGCTGTCGAACAAATATTTTTGCGGCATACATCGGACCTCCCCGAGGAGAGGTGACGTGTTTTCTTTCTCGCTCTGTGCACACACAAACAGCCCCTCTCGCGCGTCGACGCATCCGTCGTCGTTAATTTTTCTTAATTATTATCGCCGCTCTTTCCGTCATTATTATTAATTTTAATGAATCATCAAAGTCCGAAAAAGCGTCGTTTCTCAACCCTCGACATCGCGACATGCCCGCGTTTGCTCGTTTGTTGATTTATTTCATTTTCCCCGACACGGAGAATGAAAAAAACGACGATGTTTCTCCAGCGAGACAAACGTTTCAAAAAAAATCGTATCGTTCATCCGCAACGCCATATTTCGCGTTTTATAAAAACACGGAAATGTGAAAATTAATCTCTGATTTTTTTCCACTCGATGTGACCACGAGAATAACAACAAAAAGCGCAAGAATGCCGATCACGCCGAAAATAAGAGGCAGAATGAAAGAAAATCGATTCTCGAATATCGGGACAGTGGAGAAAACAATCGGTAGTCCAAAGTGAGTCATTGAGGCGCGAGCTCGCCGAAAGAAAGTTGGGACGAGTGACTAATTCGTCACGAGGACTTTGGGTGAAAACATTAATCAGCTGACGGACGAGCATAACGCGGCGCTTTCATGAGTTTTTCCACAATTAACGTCTCGGACGTCTCGGACTGTCGAGGGAATAAAAACGCCGTCTGGAATCTCAACGCGGTGACGACAGTGAATTACACTGACGAGATTTCTTCAGAAATCGTAAATTTTCAATGTTTCACGACCGACAAAAATTGGGAGGGAAATTCGAGATGAGGGGGAGAAAAAAAATCGGTAAAAATCGATGAGAAACTAACCTCGCTAAACTGCCGGTCGGTGAGTGCGGCGAGGATGAGGGCTGCTCGTCCTGATGATGATGATGATGAGGATGATGATGGTGAGGCGTAGCAGCGGTGGAATGATGACCGTAAATCGGTTCGATGTAGAGCTGCTCGTTGACGCGTTCGTTGTCCTGCAAACTGTGGCCCGTTTGGATGGAAGAAGGTGGCTGCATCGCGGTCAAATGGGTGAAGGACTGCAGCCTACTCTGATGATCATTCGGACTGTAATCGTCGTCGTTCTGTCCGCCATGAGGAGAGGCGAGGTTTCTCGTCTGATCGTCGTGCTGACTGACGCTCGAACTCGGCGAGCTCGCTGATCTCACGGGTGGGGTTGCACCGCGATTTCCGGGTCCACTAGCATCACCGTTATCACCTAAACCACTAGCACCACTTGTTCCTCCTCCCGTACCACCACCGTTTGATCCTCTCATCTGATGCTGGATGTAAGCATCTTCCGGTAAAACATCGTCCAGCTGATGATGATGATGGTGATGATGATGATGATGAGGATGATGATGTTGCTGCTGGTGATGATGCTGCTGCTGCTGCTGTTGTTGTTGCTGTTGATGATGATGATGATGAGAGTTTACACTAACGTCCAGCGGTGATTGCCCGGTCGTACCGGCACTCGCGAGGTGCGGAAGGAACGGTCCGAGCACAAAGTCACTTCTGGCGCCTCTCATTGCTGCGACAATTCCACTGGCTCGTTCGGCAGCTTCCTGATGATGCTGCTGCTGCTGATCCTCGATTTGTCGATGAACCGTCAGAGTCTCGTGCTGCTGCTGCTGCTGCTGCTGCTGCTGCTCGGACAAGTGATGATGTTGATGTTGATTGTGATGATCCGTCGGTGGCGAGAGCGTCTCGGTACTGTACCGAAGCATCGTGGAGTGAGGCATGTGACTGCCGACTCGATTTCCCTCGGACGGAAGCGAGGCCTCGTCGAGACGGTGGCGGCTATCCCCACCCTCGGGAATCGGGATATCTCCCGCCCCGAGCTGACCGTACTGCTGTTGGTGGTGGTGCTGCTGCTGCTGCTGCTGGTGATGATTATTATGATGATGATGATGGTGCGCCTCGTGGAGGGGATGCTGTAGGGAATCCGAGAGCCTTTGCTGCTGATCCTCCCTTGATTCCAGCACGGGGCCACCCTCGTAACGCGACGATTCCTCCTCCAAGTAGTCCCTGCATTTTCGCGTTTTTTCCTCTCTTTCAGACACTCTCACTCTCACCAGTCTCCCTCTACCATTCGTTTATTTTTAAATTCCAATTCCACGTCGTTTTGAAACAATCAATTTTTATTTTCAAAAATTCGCCGAAATGACCTCGGACAAAATTTGTATTCCGATGAAACCAAATGTATTCATCATCGATCCACCAGAGGCTTTTTGAAAATTGACCAAAAAATGTTGAAAAAAAATGTTTTTCGAAAATTTCGAGTCGACCAGGGGCGAAAAGATCCCCAAGGGATGCAAATTACCTGCTGTCCTGTATGATGTGATGCTCCGGATAACCAAGCTGGTGGAGCGTGTAAGTCGCGCCCGGGTCGTCCTCGTGTTCGCCGGAGACGTTTATATCGACCGTTTCGTCAACGCTGCTCTCAACGAGGACGCCATTTTCGATTTCCGGCCGACCCGCCTCCAGAACGCCCACGACATCCCCGCCTTCCTCGATGCTGCTCGCATACCCAGCTGTGACCTGCTGCTGCTCTCGCTGATGATGTTGACGGGGCAAATCGACGTCGCCCTCGACGTTGTTCTCCGTTTTTATGACGATTCCGTCAACCCCATCGTCGTTGCTCCCAGCGACGTTCTCCATCGTTCGTTCCTCCGGCAACGGAGCCTGCTCCTCGTCCTGTTCATCCTCGACGTACTCGCCATCGACCCCTGAAAAACGAAGAAAAAAAAACCCCCCTTAAAATTTCGCTCCGAAAATCGGTCGAACCGAGAAGATTCTGCGATTTTACTCCGAAATGTTGGGTCTCCATTTTTCTTTTTTTTTTTCAAACCGATCCAACCGTCGTGACATTCGAATTTCAGGATGTGGCTGGGATGGCACCGGAGAGATGCTGGGTGGCGAAAAAAAGATCGGTAAATCGAGGGAGCTGAGAAAAAAGGAGCAGCGAAGAGATTCGCGTTTTACAACGAAACGTACGCTCCAACGGGAAGACACGCATCGCGGAGAACTGTTGCTAGCCGGGTATGTTATAAAAATAACCGGGGGGCCCTTATCTCTCTCGTTCGTTCGTTTCGCGTCCGTGTACGTGACTGTCACCAGCGCGCACTAATTTTTTTTTCAACACACCGACACACTGAGTCCTCGTGTGGATATAAAATACGAGAACGAGCCCCGTGTGTACTCTGGTAAAAATGTGAGTGCAGGGAAAAAAAAAGAGAGAGGGAGATTGAAAAAAAAAAAGAATTACGGACTACGAACGAGATGCGGACTCGCAAACTCCGCTCCTCTTTAAACCCGCGAGTCGCGGTCGCTCCGAAAGATAAAAATATTATTTTCGATCGTCGAGGGTCAGAGCTGATGGCAGGTCCGGTATATCACGATCGTCATCATCGCGATCATCATCCGTTCTCCGAGCTCGTTAATTCGAGTACGAATTAATTGGGCCGTACGTACATCGTAGCTTTTTTTCTCGCATAATTTCGCTCATTTCCGTTTGTTTTCGTCGGACTTTGTTAATTAAAAATTAACGTCTCGTTATTCGACCGGATCTCTTCCTTCCCACACGTGTGCCTGTGCTTTTGGACGAACGGAGAATTGTTTTTTGAATTATCGGCACTCTCGCGTTGTTCATTTTTTTTCACGCCGTTGGCACAATTTTGCAGCGACCGGCTAGACGTATTATCGCAATTTCGACATTGGACCGACCTTATTGACGCTGCTTAATCGAATTGGAGAGGTCAGGACCACCGAAATTATCAGCCAAAATGAACGGCGCCTGCTTCACGGACCTTTGAAATTTTTCGCATCTTTTTTTTTTCATCGCATATTTTGCGCAAACAATTTTCGTTGACTATTTTTCGCCCGAGCGGCGCGACCTTTTTTTCGTCTCCTTTTCGAGTTTCGGGCTTTTCAGCCGCCCGTTTTTCGATCTCCGAGCAATGAAAAAAACGAGAGAGGGAAAACATTCGCCAGCTTCGACCGCGAAGATTCATCAAAAATCCCGACAATTTTGCGAAAACCGAGAGACGAGAGATGCTTTCATACATGTTTTTTTCGAAAATAAATTTATCGTCACTGCTGCGATTATTTTACTACTCTCGGTTAATCGAAATTCATTAAATCGTTAATTATCAGAAGTTGAAGGCGGAACGAGAGAGAGAGAGGGAGAGGGAGACGGATAATTGCGAAAAATCAAATAACCAGTTATCGCGAAATGTCAATGTGTACGTCAAAACGCATTTATCATCGTTTTTATTATCGCGCGAATTCGAAAGCCCGAATTACACATTTTGTGCAACGTGAAAAAGTCCGCGGGATCAAAGTTCAATCGCGTACCGATGCGAATAATTCAATGAAAATATAGCGTACGGAGATAAATAAATGCGATAAACAAAAAAAAAAAAAATTCCGCTGATTCTCCTACGAGTTGAAATTCCGACTGAATAAAAATCGCAAAACAGCCAAAGCATCGTGTCGCGCGCTGCTCCGGAGGAAAAATGAATTTCGAAACGAAAAAACGGGAGAAAAACGAGCTGCTCGATTTCGGTGCTGCTGTTGCGGTTTACGATGCACGAGGCATCACAGGTAAAATTTCCTGCTTGCTCAAAGTTGCCAGCATTCTGCTTTTTCGTCCGATAAGGAGGAAGCCAGGTGTGTTTCTTTCACCAAGTTGTATATTACACTAGCGTTTTTGACGTATACGCAACGCCACCGCCAGAGCGTAAAATCCACCCTATTTCTTTGTGGAAATGCGAGGGCATTTTTTCAAAACAAAAAACCATTCATTCCACCGAACGAGGCTCACTTTTTACATTATAAAAATCTCTCTTCGAAGAGTGACAAAAATCGAAATTCGACCCTCAAGGTGTTTTTTCAAGTTTTTACGAGTGCGAAAATATATCGCGACTAAATTCCAAAAATGGTACATTCAGTTTTGCGACAGCCTGTATGAGCACGTACAGATTTGACGGGTCCATTCATCTCCGCGATACAGCATCCTCGCTCGAGACAAAATACGAGCTAATCCGTTGGCCATTCCGTCTCGTATCTTGCCACTCGTTCCTCGAACTTAGTTTCACTCATTTTCGTCATTTTCTTACGTTAATCTCCGAGCAATTTGAATTAATAACCTATTTCGTGCATTTCATGTATACACACAATTATCCGTATTACGTACATATACATATATATTTTTTTTACCGCAGGTTTATCTCGTACATTATCGGAAACGATTTGCCACCTTGAATTATCAGCGAGCCACTGAGGCCAGTGAATTTTATCACACCTAGAGCTTATCTAGGCGCCTTTGGCATATATTTTACAACGTTAGCGCGCATATCTTATTACACTCTGTATTATCTTTTATCTCTCGCTAATTGACTCCTTGCAACGAGTGTATTAAATTGCGATTATTTCGGTACAACGTAAGACATTTTTTTTTATCAAACGCGTAATAGATCACCGCGTATCGCTTGTACGGTGTTTGTTTGTTTTTTCTTTCATTTTTCATCGACGGATCCTCTCGTGTTCCCCGCGTGTCAATATTCGCGTTGACTTGATGGCATCGATTTATTTTTTTTTCTCACAGATTCGTTTTGTCTCTGTAAAAATGTTGACGACGCCAAAGGGGGGGGGGGGGGGGGGGAAGACCGACTCACTTTTTTCACGTTTTTCACGGGATTTCGAGGTTCGAACAGCAAGGGGGTGCGTGCAGAAGCGGGGGATAGACACTCGCTGCTCTTAGCGTCAAAGCGCGCGTATTCCTTTACCGCAACTTTAATGTATGTACTATGCGGTATATATGGATGTAGACTCGCCCCTGTCTGAGACCCTTGCTCGTCTCGAGCTCACGAAACCACCGTTTGGTCGTAAAACGTGCAAACACCCCCTGCTCGAGGGTTTTCTCGCATGTGTTTGCAGGACCGGCTGCCAAGGCTGATGTCTCTCTCGCTGTGTCACACTCGAGGCTCTTTCTTTCGATGTATTCTCCATGAAACGTGTATATAAGCACGTGTGTCCTTTGAAAACCCATTTTTTTTTCGAATTTATTATCAAATTTTCATTAAAATTCACTCAAAATAATAAAAAATAATAATAGCGTCAGAAGCGTTTTATTACCGACACAATTTAATGCAAATTGAGAGGAGACTTTTGGTTGGAGAAAAACTGGTCGATTCGGAGAGCAAAAGTTTCGGAAGGCGAAGAAGAATAATCCTAAGCTGATTATCACGCGTGCGACGATAAGGTGCGCGAACGATAATGCGGTTGGCAACGCGCGGCACGCGACCGCAGTCTCGCTCGCGATTATTGTACATTTTGCGTGTGCTCCCGCGAAGCTCTCCGAAAATGACGACGTTTTGCCAAAAAAATATTCGTCGCGAGAGCGAAATCCGAGAAAAAATGTATCCACGTCTCGTCTGTTCTGTCAAAACTGTTTTATTCGACCCTGCTTGCGATAAAACGCGAGCCAATTACGAAATTTATGAAAAATACCAAAATTCCTCTCTCTCTCTCGTATGTTTTTTTATGATTTTTCGAGACACGAGTTTTTTCCACGTTTTTTTGTTCCCCTTTTTTTTTCATTCGAGCATTGCCACAGAGGACTCGTTCAAAGCGCAACGACTCGCAACCCCGTCCGTGCGGGTCAACGAAGATATTGCTGGAATCGTCTTTGGGGCTAGGAATTTTCGATTCATTCTCTTATCGTTTCACTGCTTGATATATGCCTACGTGCACATATATATTTGTATATATATATATGTATATACATGTATATAGGTACAAAAACAAATACTAATGTGGCGCCTCCTCCACTGTACGAAACCCTCTTCAAAATCGGGACAAAAGTTGAGTGGATGCGAAAACTTTGTCCCATCGATCCTCGCGCGATCGTTAACAAAAATTGCAATCGCTTTTCCGGAAAAAAGCCGTGCGGTTTTTATGAAAATAAAATCGGAGAGGAATTTTTCGAGATGCAACGAGCAACGATTCGCGAATAATCGCGAAGGAGTACGTGTTTACGAATTATAAAACATTTGCGCTACTGTGAAGATATATTAGCGCTGCTTTTACCGTCACTGCGAGTCTGACCCGTCGGGGACCTATGAACCTCAATCGCGAGACCCTCCGCTGTATGTATTCCCCTCGTATTTTTAAGTTTTTTTTATTTTCAATGTTGCTCTCAGCTTCGCACGGTCGGATGAATCTTTCGATACTAAATATACATGTAAAAACGTGTATTAATCGAAAATATCGATTATTTCCCTCATTAAAAGTGGAAGTGGAAGAAAAAACGTTTTTTTCAAAGTTTCATAACAAATAAAAATGCTTCTCCCTTCATTTTCAGTTTTATTTTCATTGCCGAACTTTCGATATGTTTATTGTCGCCGATTTATTCGTCCGAGCTGCAGCCGAGGAACCAAAGTATTTTGGATCTCGACGAGGTCCTCTTGGAAAAAATCTCTCGCCAATACGCAAAGTATCGAGAACGTCCAAGACGGATTTGTCTTTTTGTCCCCCTTAAGGCCCTTTGGCAGACTCCGCGTCTCGGAGAGATCGCCCATATGGTCACTGAGACCTCAACCCTCTTCACTCTCAGGATCGAGAGCGATCGTGTCACGACTCTGACGTGATTCGTACGAAAAATGACAAGGTACGCGTTCTTGAAACTTTTTTCCCGTTTTTCAACGAAAAAAAGCGTGGAAAACAGTTGAGAAAAATCGAGGGGATTAAGGAGAAGCGTCTGTGGACATTTTTGAATTTGAAAAACTCGAAAATTTCGGAATTTCGAGGTATATACTTTATTCCTCGCGCTTGTACGTCGGGAAAGAGCGAACGATGTTTCTCGACTCGTGCACGAAACGCGCTTTTCTCGAGTGTGCGCCACCTGCTCTCGTCCTCGTTTTTTATATGAGTCGTTAATAATAATTTATAGCTTCGATCGAACGTGAGAGAAGAAGGGAAGAAGAAAGAAACGCCGTCTCTTGGAAAAGCATTAAAAGGGAGCAAAGCGAAGAAAAAAAACGATGCTTGTTTATATTTCGGACGTTTAACAGAGACCTTAACGTCTCGGTGTCGAAATGGATGCTGCGTTAAAAGGCTCCTCGATAGGCTTTTACGTACAATGTAACAAAATCGCTTCGACAATAAAAATCGTTTGACAAACACGTCTCCCGATTTTTCAAACGTTTTCCTCTTTTTTTTCCTCCTCGGAGAGACCTCCCAGACGATTTTTTCTCAACTTTGAACGTTCTACATCTTCATTTTATTTCCATCGAATTTTCTGCTTTTTTCCTCTTCCCCAAAACGTTTATTCTTCTCTACTTTGTATGCACCAAACAGGACAAAGATTCATTTTCTCCTTGTTTTATGGAAATTTCGATCGAATTTTTTTTTGAAAAACTCGCGTCTGTCATGCTTTTGAGATCGAGAAGACTCTACGATATTGCAGAGATCGATGAATAAACGCCTCGAGAGGAATAAAGATCCATTTGTGATGCTTCATCGCCAGATCGCGGAGCAGAGCTTTCTCCTTTTGCCTCGAACAAGTACGAAGCTCGAATTACCAAAGTACGAGGGGTCAGCAACCCCCGTTTATCATCTCGGCTCTCTCCTCTGCTCGCTTCGATGTCGACATTCGTATATTGTGCTTTATCATCGATGACTCGAACGAATCGCGAGCTCCCTGGAGAAAACAAACGTGATACGAGATGTGAAGATGAATCCAAGACGTCCCCGATCATTTCCAACCGATTCGTATACATTTTTATGCACTCGTGTGATCTCAACCGCGCGAAGAAAGACGATCCTCCTTTTTTTTTTCGACAATTATTTATTCTTATCTCCCGAGCGTTTATCCCTCTTTTTCATCAAAACATTTGATTCTCCACTCGCTCACTCGATAAGAGTTTCTTTTTGGAGGCAGAAAAAAAACGATTTTCCACGACGAAAACAAGCGTCGTGTTTCCAGGCGGCGTGGACGAAGAAACGAATGACGAAAATTTATAACGAAGGAGGAGGGAAAAAGAGATGTTTGTGCTCTCGTACTCCTCGTATTTATTTTTCATTTTTTCTTCGTTTTTTTTTCATTAATATTTGCGGGTCTCGCTGCAAACATCACGGGGCTTTCGTAAACACGAGACTCTGCTTTTGTACACGCATATCGTACGAAGAGTACGAAAAATGTTGCTTCGTTTAATTTTCGATGGTGAAAACAAATATAATCCTCGGAAAGGTGGAAAGTTCCGAGGGGAGAAACGAGCGAGAGAAACCCGGAGGCTGCGTGAATAAATAAAATGGTACAGCAAAGATTTGTACCGGAAGTGCGAGCGGACGCGTTGTGTACAAGAAAAAATTTCACCTTATTGCTCCTCATTGACCTTTTCACACCTTTTTCCGGATGTCTGAAGAAGGGAAGAGGCAGAGGACCGACTCGAATTTCATCCGGGAAGAGAAATTTGAAATAATTCAGAAATTCTCAAGCGCAATTGATTTTTTTTTTTTTAACCACATGAAAATAATTGTCTGTACGCTATGTACGAGCTCGAACATTTCGTTATCGTAACTTTTCATTGAATCTCGAAAATTTTCAGTCTCCGAGTGGCATCTTCGTTATTCTCCGGTAATATAAATCGTTGAATGAAAAAAACTGCGAAAGACGACACTTGAGAAGCTTTCGGTCTACATACACACGCACGTATGTCTGTATATATTATTCAGGCTGGTGTGTCGAGGTCTCGGGACCGGGGTCTCAGGTTACGGTTCTTTTTTGTCCGGTGACTTGTCTCGAGGAAATATATAATACGCTTGCTGGGCCTTTTCACGGATCTGTCGTGGTCCATTAGTGGCTTACTCGTGAGTTCTCTGGACGTCATTTCTCTATTAAATCCCTTCGAGAAGATAGTGTCTGGACGAGAGAGAGAGAGAGAGAGAGAGGGTGCGGGAAGAAGGAGAAAAAAAACCATGAATATTCCAAAGATTACTCTCGTTATCGTGACTCTTCTCTCTCTCTCTCTTACGCGGTTCAAGACCTCATTTTTTTCCCCTCCGACCGCAATTTTTTTCGATTTTTATCGAATTATATACGAGCTATGAAGAATCGATAAGCGTCAACCACCGAGGACCCTTCGGAGAGCGTAATAATAATCTCAAAAAAAGATAAAATCCCAAATCGACTGCATTAGAAACTGATTTCCGATGCTAAACGCTTGTTTTTTTACAAAACCGATTCTACCAAATTCCCACAGACCTGCGTCATTTTTCTCACGCCAACGCAATACACGGCAGAGCTCCGCGAAGATACTTCAATTTTTTTCTTTTTTTTTTTGAAATTTCATGAAAAATCGACGATGGGATGCTGAGGAAGATGCTGAGGTTAATTGGATCGGTGTGATATTTATCTGGTAATTATTCAAAGACGCCTCGAGTGCTTCGATGGTCGACACTTTGGGTGTTTTTTTTTTTCGAGTGGCGAATAACGCAACCCAGACTGCGTGGCGTGTAATCCGAGAGGATGCTGGGCTTGCGGGTGTCGAAGTATCGAGATGTAAAAGCCCTCAGCGGGGTGTAAACGATCACCGCGACGCGAGAGCAACAAGTGTGACCCTTCGTTTTTTTTCCCTTCGTCGTTTTTGTCCATCCTTCTCCGGTGTCTTTTTTTTCTCCACACTTTCATCACGAAATCGCGATTTTGGCGCCACACTTTGTCAAACACACCCCTGCGCGTGTCTTCGAAACCAACCACCACCTCGTCCTTTTTTTCAGCTCGGACTATCGACGAACCACCGCCGAATTACGAATACCAGAAGTTTGAATCCGCCGACGGACCCGACGCAGCCACTTTTTTTCGTCAATTTTTTTTTCAAAATTCCTCAAAACTACAGACTCGAAACTCCTCAATCAACACCAAAATCATCCGATTTCTCGTGGATTTTCATCTTGTCCCGTCAGTTCCTGATGGCAAATGACATTTTCTTTGAAATTCAACACGGAATTTCGAATTTTTTTCTCCATGGCTAATTTTGAAAAAAAAAATCGTAAATAACTCGAAATATCGTCGGTTCGTTGATCACAGCTTCGATCGCGAGCCGCTCGGTCGCACGACCCTCGTTTTTCCCCACGAAGGAATACGCGACGAGTGGAAATTTAAAAAGCTATATTCGTCGGTAAATCGCCCGTAACTTTTGGTGTTTAACGAAATATTGTCGAAGGAAGGAAAAAAGCGAATTGGGCAATGCAGGACCGTGAACGGAGCGGGTTTACAGAAGCAAGTGAAAATCGAAGGGGAAACGAGAGACGGGGAGGGAAAAAAAAAGGAGAGAAATATAAGTAACGGAGAACACAGAAGCAGTAAATTAAACGGAGAGCCATGGGTCAAGGGTCGAAAAAGTCGCTCGTGAAAAAAAGAGGCGAGGGAATATACGCGCTGCTCGAGAGAAGAAAAATTATGATATGCACCGACGTATTTGTTCGTTTCGAAACGAGCAACGCGCTACATCGAGCGGAGAATATTCCTCGTTTTTTCTTCAAAGATTCGTGTTTCTTTCTCTAAATAAAAAGACATCGAAAAACTCATTAGTTCCCGTTTAAATTCATCATCAAAACCTAATCAAGTGCCCCTCTTTGAACCTGAAAACATTTTTTTTTCGTTCCACGAGTATTTATTTTATTCAGGCAAATTTATTTTTATCGCGCGATGTCGATACTCGCGGTGGACCGAAAATAAAAAATAAACGTCAGATGGCTACGAATCCCGTTTGGACAATGGAAATAAACGGGGTTAAATGTGGTTTAACCCGTTTTATTTGCGAAAAACAATGAGATAATCCTTGAAAACTGACTTTTCGAAGCTTGTTAAAGCCACCTTAACGATAAATCCGTTGTTTGGATTATCGAGATTTTGACGCTGCTGAAATGTCGAGTCGAGTCTTCTCGTCCACCCTCGATTGTTGTTTCGTTACGGGGACTTTTGACGCACTCGGGAAAACTCTCGGAGGGATGATCCGCGATCCCGCTTCTGCGTTATGCCGTGTTTTTGAGAGTCAAGAAGTCAAAATCGGGAAAAACGTTGAAGAGAAATAATATTTATCGTGAAAAGAGGGATTAAAGAGTTTGCGGTCAAACAGAGATGTTTGGAGCCACAAGCTCATCACCGCGAACAAACATACATATACGTGAATTCGAGAGGAAAAACGAAAGCAGGGGACCCCCGAGCTTGTTGGTTCAAAACTCGGGCTCGAGAAAAATCACAGTGAAAATTGAGACGCTTCGGAAAATTGGAAAATTGCGAGGGTAGCTTCAAAATTCAAAGCTGAAAAACGAGACGATCCGAGGATATCCGTGAAAATTCCCATTAAAAAAAAAAATCATGAGTGACACGAGTACGATTTTCGAGTCAGAGTCGATCGTAACTTTGGATGGGTAATAATTCAGTTCGTACGATAAATAATTCGAGAGTGATTTCCTGGAGAGTTTACGATCGTTCTCATCCTGTTGTTCAAACTCTCGGATTTCTTTTCGTCGGAACTAAGTAGCGCGAGGTTGCGACCGGCTCCTGATCTGATTACTTCGTACCTGAAAAAGAGTACAGCAAGAGAGACGTCAAGAGAGAGAGAGAGAGTGAGAAATGAGAAAGAAAGGAGAAGGCGGAGAAAAAATAAAAGAAACGTTGAGACACGATAACGTCAGAGATCTGATACGTTTCCAACGCAGAAGAAGAGACTCGAGGAACGTTTGAGTCTCGATCGAGTCAAAATTTATGGAAAAATCGTGAAAACAATTCGCAAACAATTTTCCAATCAAGCAAATCGATCGAATCAATCGGAATTTTTTTTTGCATATTCCTTTTCGGTTTTGCAAAGATCCTGCAGCTCTCCGAAACGCGCTTGAGGCTTTTAATAATACGTCTGAAAAATTCGAGATCCGATGGTGCGAGTTTGCCGTCGTGCGTGACGTCATATCCTGGCCAGGCGGACATCCGGTCTCTGCTGAAACGGCCGGACTCCTGGTCGAGCGCGATAACGACGAACCTACGAGTTTCACCACTGTGCATACCCTCTCGCCCCTCTGCCGGTCCCCTCCAACCCCCCTTAAGACTCGGAACTCGCGTTAAGGATGTTCCGAGCAACGGGCAATGTCCTAGCAGAGATAATGAGAATTTCTCGGCAATTAAAATTTTTTTTTTTTCAATTTCATCTTGTAACGATAATAAGTAAATTCAATATTCGCGCGAGTCGCTTGCGAGTTTTTTTTTTTCAACTTTGCGCCGATATAAATTTGTTTTTACGCAGTTTATTGCCGTTTATTCGCCACCTACATTTCGCACAATTAACTTTCATCCGGGACATTTTTACGAGCGATTTTTTTTCTCCGCTTAATTCGCTCGTTTTCACTCGTGCGTAATTTTTCTTCGTTATCATTGAGGTGCTCGATGCGGCCTTCGGAACGCGCGCCTTCGCTCCGCGTCTCGAAACCTCAATACCTGATTCCCCCGCGAAATTTTGCGGATAAGACCTCGCGTTACCGAGCAATAAGGAAAAACGAATACGAGTTTAAAAATAATAATGACGGTCAAAGAAGGAACGGTGTCACGCTTTCCGACGGAATCGTAACGACGGACGAAATTAATCGAGTGTGACAATGACGAGGATGAAAACGAACGCGAACGACACACGCAAAAATGCGGTATAAATCAAAGATTCTTTTGCTTTTTTTTTTGCTCGTTGAAAATTGCGCAAAATACTACATTTTATTTATCTTCGATGCCAAAACAAATTCGAACTGAAATTGCCGCAAAACTCGGCGTCTCGAAAATCGGAGATTTTCCATGACAATGTACTTATGGCTGAGGGGGACGGAAATAAATGGATGAGAGTGTTTATTGGGCGCACGAAGAGCGTTTAGACCAGGCTGAACAAACGTAATTGGCACGTATACGAACAGGGGATTCCCGCGGGGAGGGATTATCACGGTTTTACGCAGACGCAGACGGGATCGTGCGCGTCTCGTCGAAATCTCGCATCAGGCGGCAAACGGACGAACGAACAGAGGCGTGAAATAAAAATCTCGGATATACACGTAACACGTGACGAAGGGCGCTTTCACGCTCTCTTTTATGAGGCATAACGGGCCTGTTGGGGTAAAATGGACCACCTCGAAAAATTTTTCCACCCTCACGACAAGTTTTCCTAATGGAAATTAAATTGTCCGAGGGTGGATGGGACGGAGGGGTAAAAACGGACCACTTGCTGGAATTAATCGCAAAAATCGCAAAATTTTCGGGGTGTTGGAAAAAATCCACGATTTTCCGCGGGCTCGCCTCGTCTCGTTGGAAAAATCCTGAAAATCGAGCCTTCTCTATTTTTGCTCGTTTCCGCGCTATTTTTCCCGACTCGGCGTGTGTCGTACCGAGCTTTGATTGTCGAAAGAAAAATACCGTCGTCGATGGCCCAGCGAGAAACGCGAAAATTCGCAGGAAATTCAGAGGCGGTGGTACGTTTTTCGGCATACTGGTCCATTTTACCCCACATTTACCAATTTTCTCGTTTTCCGAGTACCAGCCAGTGCTGCACCGAGACTCTGGATTTTCCGGCATTCTTTCAGCCCTCGTCTACGTGAAATGAGGATGAAAGGTATATAAAGAGGCAAGAAAGGATGTGTACGGTACGACGCAACCAGCAATGATGAGGGAAAAGAAACGCGCCACACTTTCCGCCAAAGGACGACGACAAATATTTGCCTCGTTATTATTTTACGGCGGGTTGCTTTGTGTTGCACGGGATTACCAGTTTATGGCCCGTGCCCGAGGTAGCCACGACCAGCCACGACCGAGGAAAGGCGAGAGAGAGAGAAAGAGAGAGAGAGAATCGTCTCTCATCACCGTTGTAACGAAAACCATGAAAGATTTTCGTGAATTTCCGTCTGGGCGAGTGTAAAACGGGAAAAGACTATAAAGAGCATCAAAAATGGCCTCCTGTGCATTGTATACACATCAAAATTCAATCATAAAATACTTTCGTGTCCCTCTCGCGATTTGCATTTCTTTATCCTTCCTCATTTCTGTGTACGATTATTAAATCATTAAATTACGAAACAAGAAGAATGTCCAACATTTAAGGCGCTTCAGTCGCAATTTATATTCACCCATTTTGGAAACACTCCCAGAAGATGCTGGGGAAGGTTCAAACTAGTGCAAAAAAATTAATTTTTCAATCAAAGGGGTGGTTTTGTACATGGCGATGTAATAAAAATGAACAATGATAGTACAAAACCCAAAGTAGCACCAGTCGTCGGTGAAAACTTGAAAAAAAAATCGATCCAACTTTTTCTCATTAATTTTCAAAATTCCTTTTACCCTCGTGCTCTTTATCATCAGCAGTGCGGATGATCGCAAATACAGTAATTACGTGGAAGAACGGAGGGACCGTCGCGTCGGCGAGTTCATTGAGCATTCGAGAGTTGCGTAATCCCCTTAATGATAAAACGAGTGGGGCCGATAAGACGGGAGGTCGAGTTCTAAACCAAAACTGCAGATGGCACAAGCTCGCAGAATTATTCTTCGATTCTTGCCGATTTTTACTTGGAGAAAAACGCAGCTAAAAGATATTTCAAAAAAAAAAAATTTATTTTCAAACTCCAAATCGTTTTTTTTTATTTCTCCAATTCTCGACAGAATCTTTGATGAAATCTCGGCATTTTCGTCTCCTTTTTTCTTCGCCAAACTTCCCTCTCTCCACGGAGAATTTCGTCGGATGGTGAAAATAAAAAAAAAAAAAAAAAACCGTAACTCGCAACGAGCGATAGGTGAAGGGAGATTCGCAACGCCATTTTGTTTGCTCGCAATTTGTACTACGTGTGCACATTCGTGTGTTATCCGCGCGTGTATACGTGCATGTACGTGCACACACGATGGCATAAAATCGGCCAAATGCCTTGGGGTTCTTTTTTTTTTTTTTACATCGTCTAACAAACGCGAAACAATTACGAGTAAGAGCGAGAGAGAGAGAGAGAGCCAACGTACGACGTTTCCTTATGGAACTCGTAAAATATAGCTCGGCAGTTTGTTATAATGGTTTTAGACTTCAATAATCGCACATACAATATTCCAGTGTGTATAATCCGCGTACGGGTACGTACATATATACAATTCGCACGATACGGAAGCTATGAATTAGCTCTGCAATACGAGGCAGCACGCGCAAAGAAACTCGGTACGGTGTAAATCGGCTGACCAAACGTCCTCGATTCTCTCGTTTGATTTATCGATTTTCCATCGATTTATCGATCATATATCGACTCTGTCACACTCGCAGACACCTTCGCGAGAACTCTGTCGATTTTCAAAATGTCATTTTTTTCTAAACGATCCCAAAGATTTCCACCAAACTCTGCGAACTTTTTTGGGCGGGGATTGTTTTTTTTTTTTTTGAAGAAGGAGAAGAAGAACACTTTGGTATCTCGAGTAGTCGCTATCTCAGAGAGGATAAGATGGACCGATTGATGATTTTGACATTCGGCTCGTTACGAAAAAATCATTACCGACCGAGCAGGGAGGGGCAGAAGGGCGTATGCCCCGTCTCGGGAGAAAAATTCTCGTGGAAAGCGCGCATTATCGTGAAAACACGAATGCCACGACGATTACTTTGTTTTGACAAGTTTTACATGCGTATTCGAGAGTCTGGGCTTTGTTGCAGCATGCCAGATAATTAATCTATCGTTTGCATGTGTGTATAAATACGATACGATACGGGTATCCCTCCGTATCTCGTTTCCATGTGAATCGTGCGTGCATGGACCGTTGAAAACTATGGAGAATCACGGGGGCGTGAACGGCGTGAACGGCGGGACGCATGGGGCGGTTTTTTCTTTTTCTTGTAATTCCTCAGAGGCCAGCCACGTTGCCGACAAATTTTGAAGAATTTTCAACAATTTGTCTCGTCGCGTATTTTTTTTTTCAATTTTTATAGCTTCTCAAAAAAATTTACGGAAAATCATGATTTTTGTTGATTTTTTTGATTTTCTCGATATTGAAATTCAATCAATAGCAACTTTTGCCAAAAAGAAAATCGTGCAGAGCGTATCGCAAAGTGTATTTTCCTCCAGGGAGGTGGCAAGGGGTCGGGAGAGGCTGTGGAGATTCGAGAAGAACGTTCCATGTGCTGGTCGGTGGGACGTTGTCAAAAATGATTGTAAATTTTGGAAAAGCTACCGGCGCTCGAGGAACGCTTCCGATATAGGCGTTTCGGAGCGCGTTTACGGCTGCACCCGGACGAAATTGCACCCGAGGGATCGAGCCAGAGTCCGGAGGAGTAGGAGGGAACCTCGCGAAGGGTTAATTGTCTCTTTTGTTACCGTGAAATTTGTCATTAGTAGGTATTATAGGCGGTAACCGCAAGCCTCAAAAGCGGCAATATGGCAGCCATATTTTCCACTTTTACACTGCCATTATTCCCAAAATTGCTCACGCACGTGTTGGTCTTGGCCTCCTCCGAGCAATCGACGAAAAAACGAATTGATAAAAAATTGAAGAAAAATTTTGAAAAACCCAAATGCACCCAAAAGCACACAAAAAGTCGAAATAACGCGCCGTCCGTCGTCGGTGGCGAGAATAATTAGACGCAACCGCGAAGACGGTATAACGAGGTGGGAAAAATGAAACGAGTTCACGAACGACGAGATAGAAGCTGAAAAAAAAAATGACTTTTCCAGCACCTCCGCGCTACGCGGCGTAATTAGCATGGACATCGAGGTTCCACCAAAGTAGGCCGTCGCGTTTGCCAACTTTTTTTCCATTCTTTTTTTTTCCACGAGCCGCGATAACGCACCCGCATATAAGGGCGGGCGAACCCAGCAGCGAGCGACAACGGGAGGAAGATCGTGGGCACGGTTTTGCTCGTTTCCGCTCTGACACTCCTGGGAAAATAATGCTCTTATCAAAAAAAAAAAAAAAAACGACGGGCAGCATACGTTGCACATACAACTTTGGGAAACGTTTTACACGCGCTTTCAGATTGTTCAGCTGCCTTGGCAACCCGCGAAACTTTTGTATATATACAGGAAAAAGCGAGATGGAACCAAAAGAGGGAGGGAAACGATGTTTCGACGAGATAAGGAGGCTGCGGGAAGATGAGAATCTCGAGGTTCTCAGATATTTCATCAAAATTGGAGCCAGTTTGCGTGCAATGACCTTGTTTTTTGAGAGAAAAACGGTCAATTCGGAAAATCGTGTTTTCACGATGATCAATGAAACGAGGAGGGAAAAAAACATCGATGGACCGTTTTTTGAGAGGAAAGAGGCACCGTTTTTTTTTTTTTTTTCTGAAATCTTTGCCAATTCGCCGGCGGAACGAGAGAAAGAAAAACTTTGACTGTTTACTACGAATGTGTTACGATAGTTACGTTTTCCTTGCCCCTCTCTCTCTCTCTCTCTCTCTCTCTTTCTCTGTCTCTGGAGTAGATTTATCTCAGCGTCCTTGGCTAATCTCCGGCCGCAGAGATTACCCTATCAATGCGGAGTCACTGCACACTTTACTCCGTGCCTGTATCTACGTTTACACTATATATATCCATGGCGCATATTCGCGTATGTTTACAACGCTAAGGCAGCCGAGTGATTATTCAGTATACGAATCGCGGCACTCGCGAGTCGAGGAGGAAAATTCGCGAGCTTGGAATTTCCGACGGCACGCGAAATTGTGGCATCGGCGGAGTAATCGGTGGAAAAAATCGTTTTCCAAGGAAACTTCCGGTTCGTCCGACCGGCATCAAATTCAGAGTCCTGTTAAAAAAGGGAAGAAAAAAAAACAGCAAAGTATGGATTTTAGAAAACGTTTCGTTATATCGATAAAAGTATGGCGAAAAAAGTATGAAATTTAGAATCGAACTCGAGAAGCTCTTCGTCAGCTCGATGAAATTTAATGCAGGATCCTGTATGGTTTTTTTCGAAAAAGTCGTACTTTTTTTTGAATTTTCATTCAGAATTTTGTAGATTTCGACGAAAGTTCAACAAAGTACGAAAAATCATTTTTCCAATTTTATTTTTCGTGTAATTTTTTGTTTCGTTCAATCGATTTTATTTTGGAGCAGAAATTTGCATTGCAGAAAGGCCATCCGCGTTGATGCCCCGATCATCGACGTCACGTTCGAGAGTTTTGATTGTCCCTTAAAATAAAATGGTGATCGGGTTACTCGTTCTCTCTGCCTCTCTCTCTCTCTCTCTCTTTCTTTTTCGCATATTTGATATCACTTTCAACGATCTTCTTTCATTTACCATATTGAATATGCGTACATAAATATTTATGTGTATGTAGAGAGAGAGGGTATATCGAATACCGTAAAATTATATGCGATATATTACTACGATGCATTTCGTCATTCATTCTCAATTCTTTAATCAAAGCCACAGCTGATTACTCTTATCGGATATTCAGGTGCGACAAAACGAAGAGATGTGCGATAACCCTTTCAATAAAAAATTGATGGGGTCCGGAAGTTGATCCTTAATCGAAAAAATATCGCCCGATCGTTGTCGTTGCTTTATTCGTCCCCCGATTGGTCGGTGAAAAAGAAACGAATTTCTCGCATGTTTTGTTTTAGCTTGAATTTGACTGTTTTTCGGCGTTTTCTTACTGAAATTTCGGGTTTTCGCGAAAAACTCGATGAGTTTTGTAACCGGCGGAAAATTTGCGATGAATCAGGCGGTTTGACTATCGAAAATTTGAAAAAAAAAAATTTTCTATATTTTTCGCTACTTTCACAAAATCGTTGAAAAGCCGAAATTTCAAATGGTCGTAACTCCCGCCCCAATTGGGCTACATAAGCTTTTAAGGGGTGTTTTGGATAGCCCTCGAGTAGACTTAAACAATGGTGAAAGTTAAAAGTCGATAGCTAAATTCCTTCACCCTCAAAATCCATGCTGAAAATTGGCGAAAAAAACGCAAAGGGGTATGTATGGGAAAATTGGCGAAAATCGATGGTCAGCCTTCAAAAATCTGCCAAAAATCGAGAAATTAAGATATCTACGTGAACCAAACGGCATTTTGAAGCTTCAGCAATTGCGAAGAGAATAAGTACAAGTTGAGGTGTCCATCTCGAACGAAACAAAAATGTATTTCAACGAAAACCCAATATTTCCGTTCGAAAATGCGATAATACGAATTTTATCGATTAAATACTATTTTCTTATTGAAATATCGGGTTTTCGGGGAAAAGTCGGTGGGTTTCGTGATCAGCGGAAAATTTCCGATCGAATAAGCTCGTGAAACATTGAAAATTTGAAAAAAAAAAATTTCGACTCTACTTTCGCCACTTTTTCAGAATCGTCGAAAAGTCGAAATTTCAAATGATCATAACTTTCTCCCTAATAAAGCTACATAGATTTTTTGGGAGTGTTTTGAAAAGCCCTCGAGTAGACTTAAGCAATGGTGAAAGTTAAATGTCGATAGCTCGATTGCTTCACCCTGGAAATCGGTGTTGAAAATCGGCGAAAAAAACGCAAAGGGGTATGTATGGGAAAATTGGCAAAAATCGCTGGTCCTACTTTAAAAATCTGCCAAAAATCGAAAAACAAAGATATCTCGATGAACCAAACGGCATTTTGAAGCCTCATCAATTTCCAAGAGAACGAGCGCAAGTCGGGATGCCTATCTCAAACGACAAAAAAATGGCAATCATTTTAGTGAACCGTCTCAATCCGGCGAAAAATGGTGAAAAACTTTGGCCTTCAAAAACGATTTTTAACGATCTATATCGATGTATTTTTTCCCTCTGATTACGAAACACACCGGTATTTCATCGAAAGGCCAATATTTCGGTCCGAAAATGCAAAAATACGAATTTCATCAGTAAACTACCATTTTCTCATTGAAATATCGAGTTTTTGGGCAAAAGTCGGCGAGTTTCGTAATCAGCGAGAAATTTCCGATTCAACACACTCTTGAGATACTGTAAATTGGAAGAGAAC
Source organism: Heteropelma amictum (assembly GCA_959613375.1). Taxonomy (NCBI): domain Eukaryota; kingdom Metazoa; phylum Arthropoda; class Insecta; order Hymenoptera; family Ichneumonidae; genus Heteropelma; species Heteropelma amictum. Next base: position 1,037,277 of record OY390722.1, read on the forward strand.
AGAAAATTCACAATTTCTCGCGACTTTTCGCTCGTAATACATTCCCTCCATACATATCTGCGAATTATTCTCAAGTTAAATATTGCTCTCTGTTCATTTTGAACCGTTGCTCCAACGATTTGCGTTGGTCGACCTTGGTTGAGAAAAAAAAAAAAAAAAAAGAAAAACAGAAAACAGCATACGGAATCGACGCGCACAGCATCGGGCCTCTGGTTGCAGGTCGAGAGCGTGCACCTGCACTGATCGTTTCTGCTTCTCTATGCAGCCCACGAAACCTGTTGCTATGCACATTTCTTTTTCTTTTTCCTCTTTTTTTTTAATGGATTTAAATCCATGGAGCGCAAACTCGAGGCTAGAATGACGTAACGCGCGGTCATAGTGCGCGCTCTTCGATCCAAAGCTTTCGCCAGCAGGATCGTTCGAATCGATCGAGAATAAAAATGGCGATACGGCACTAACGAAAAAAAAAAAAAAAAACATTCTTCCAACAACAATTTTGCGACACTGCGACGCGCAAAAAATGTCGATTTTTAATTTTAAAAAGTGTTGTATTCGCAATTGCAAAAAGATAAAAAGGAAGGATCGTTTATTGCCGTATAAATCAATAGAAAAATCGATTCATCGATCAAACGATGATCGTTCATGTGTGTTTTTACTTTGCATAAGTTTCCCATAATGCCCACTCGCGTCAGCGCCCATCGAATCGCACGATGTATTTCTTCTCATTTTCTCGAGCAAAATATATCCTGCCAACGACAGACCTGAGGGCGAAGGGGGGAGGGGGAGGCTGATTCACGACGTATCGATCGATCGAAACATCGATCATTCGCTATCGATGTTTTAAACGACAGGTGTCATAAAATATATGAAGGAATTCGAGGGATCTCGCGGACAGAATGGAAAATTCGAGTGGGTTTGCTCTTTTTTATATTTTGTATTTTTCGATTCTTCGATTACGCGCGAGTTTAAATCGCGCTATTGCAAATGGAAAAAAACTATAACGTTCGGTGCTTCCCTTGCTGCTTGTCGCGACGCGCATTGCCACAGCCAACTATGTGTGTTATGACCTCGATTGCATAACGCGATGCAACAATAACCGCAACGGAGTACACTTTGAGTCGCCCGCGCGTAAAACCAAAACTATCCGCGTGTACCAAGCTGGAATTAATTATCGAGACACGAAGGAAAATATTGATATTTTCATCGAGGATTTGTCGAATTTATGTGTGAAGAAAAAAGCCCATTTTCGTTTTGCGATATTATTCCAAATATGCGTATATTTTTTGGAGTATCGTGGCCAAAAGAGAAAATATACGCAAATTTCGATTGTGAATTTGTAAAAACGATGGAAAGACGTATTTTGGAGCCGATCGGGAGATTGTTGCTTTCTTTCTTTTTTTTTTTAAACCAAAACTATCCGCGTATACCAAGCTGGAATTAATTAACGAGACACGAAGGAAAATATTGATATTTTCATCGAGGATTTGTCGAATTTATGTGTGAAGAAAAAAGCCCATTTTCGTTTCGCGATATTATTCCAAATATGCGTATATTTTTTGGAGTATCGTGGCCAAAAGAGAAAATATACGCAAATTTCGATTGTGAATTTGTAAAATCGATGGAAAGACGTATTTTGGAGCCGATCGGGAGATTTTTGCTTTCTTTCTTTTTCTTTTTTTAAACCAAAACTATCCGCGTATACCAAGCTGGAATTACTCAACGAGACACGAAGGAAAATATTGATATTTTCATCGAGGATTTGTCGAATTTATGTGTGAAGAAAAAAGCCCATTTTCGTTTCGCGATATTATTCCAAATATGCGTATATTTTTTGGAGTATCGTGGCTAAAAGAGAAAATATACGCAAATTTCGATTGTGAATTTGTAAAAACGATGGAAAGACGTATTTTGGAGCCGATCGGGAGATTGTTGCTTTCTTTCTTTTTCTTTTTTTAAACATTAATTAACGAGACACGAATGAAAATATTGATATTTTCATCGAGGATTTGTCGAATTTATGTGTGAAGAAAAAAGCCCATTTTCGTTTCGCGATATTATACTCGTAACTAAAAGAGAAAATATACGCAAATTCCGATTGTAAATTTGTAAAAACGACGGAAAGACGTATTTTGGAGCCGATCGGGAGATTGTTGCTTCCTTTCTTTTTCTTATTTTTTTTCTCGAATCTTTTTGCAAAATCTCCGCTCGGCGGTTATCGCAGGCTATGTTATCGCTTATTCGTTAATACGCGAATGCGAAATATCGATTACATCGAGATCGTAACGGGAGAGCAGGTACGAGCGCGCAAGAATTTTCTTTCAAGCCGGAAGTAATCGTGTTCCTGGACTCCAATGTACGCTCATGCTCGCCAAGAGAGGTTCAACGACTCTCTCTCTCTCTCTTTCTCTCTCTTCTGGTATTTAAGTACGAGGCTTTTATTTGCTACCGGGTTCGTGTAAACAATCCGGTTAAAGCGTGAAAACAATGAGAGAACTCCCGTGGCGCGCGGCTCGACCCGGAGGGAACGAAAAACATCATCGTCGTCATCGTCGTCGTCTCGTTTCACCTACGAGGGGATTACGGGCAGTCCCCAAGACGGGCAAGAATGCACGTCGAAACGGGTCGATATTTTCAAAAAAAGAAGAAATTATCCAAAATCAATGGAAAAATGACGAAAAAGTTTTCGAAAAACCGTCATTCGTGATGAAATTGAGTGAATCATTTTGCGCTTTAACAAAAAAAACGACAGGAAAACTTGGTGGTTTTTCCTTTTTTATCATTCCGATTTCGATCCGGCTATTTCTCTCGTGAGGCCTTCTTCCGGCGGAGAAAGTTTGACCATCATCCGCGCCGAGGATGAAAAAGAGAGGCACCGAGAAAAAGTATAAAGATGCGTTTTGAAATTGTGAAGGTTCTTTCAGGAGGAACGACGCGGTTACGGGCTGGCAAAATGGTCATTGCTTTATTCACTTTCGACCGTAGATAAGAAGAAAGCTCAAACATCATCGTGTCCCCTCTGTGACTAAATATTTCACCGGTTTTATGCAGCGGAGACGCACAAGAGAAGCTTTGAGTCGCACAAAGACGGTTCAAGACTGAACGACACACACGCGCATGCCTGCTACACGTCCACGTATATATTAGGGTGGATAAAAAGGAGGATCGTTATTTTTTCTTGATACTCCGAAAATCGTTCGATCCGACAATCGACTTTCAAACGCCGCGAAAGGCCAACCGTTGATGCTGAAAAAAATTCTACAACATATTTTCATAGGAAATTTGACGCTCTACAAAAAAGGTCCCTTGCGTTTAATCGATAAAAGCGACCGTTCGTGAGATATTCGGTGATTAAGCCGCTTATCGAATCCTCTTGAATCTTTCGGCGTAATAATTTTGTAAATACCCAAATTAATGTACATCGAATAAGCCCAAGATACGTTTTTTGTGGAACATCCAAATTTCGGTCTCCACAGAATTTGGTGTTTCTCGAAATGCCGAAAAATCCTATTTTTTCACCCACCCTAATGTACCCATGTACATACAGTCGAGTGAAAATATTTAGACTCGGACGAATTCCGAGTCGAGCCGAGGATCTTGTATTGCCAAGATGAGAAGGAAGAGATAGCGACAGAGAACGAGAGATGATTCGTTGATCTCCGACAAACATTTTGCGGTATTGAAGTTGAAATTATTCAACAATAACGTGCGATAACGTGAGTCACGCTGCTTTCGTCATTCGTCGACGATTTTTTCCAAAATTCGTTCAACCCGCGTGCGATAATAATAACAATAATAATAATAATTCTTTCCTCATCAATAAGAAATTCAAATTCCGCAAAAAAAAATTACTTCCACGTAATAACTTTGAATAAAATATTCTCGAAAAGCCGGACCGTGTTTCTCCCGCCGGTACGACGAATTCGTTGATTTTTTTTTTGGTTTTTTTTTTTTTGAATTTTGTCGCTCTTTTCTTTTCTTTTCAACGCAACGTTGAGAACCGCTTTTTGGTATCAAAGGCGATAATCGCAATTTGGAGCTGCGCCTCGTTAACTCACTCGGGCTTTCGGCGAAGGCGGAGCAAAACGTCGGGCACATTTACGCCGTGTTTACATACATACAGACGCATGTACGCACAAAAGTTTCCGTGCGTCCATGTGCAGAAGAGACACTCGCGGTTGATATTCCTCGCTCGTACAAAACCCCTTTCGTCCGTCCGATTCGCCGCTCAGCCACCGAGGATCGTCGCCATTTTCGCGTTACGCGTCCCCTTTCGCTTCCCTCCCTCGCCGCGCGTTTTCCTCCCCCTCACCAACCCCCGACTCTCCGCGGAATTGCCGCGTGCTTTTGTCACTTTTTCCCCCCTTAACGGATCGATCTGGATGGACCTCGCGAGTGCAGCGGGAAGAAAAAAAAATCCACCAAACTCGTCCGATTAATTTTTTTTTACAGCTGTTTCTCTTTAAGGGGACAAAAACATCGCGGCATTGTTGCTAAAACACTTTTTTCGAGCAAAAATGTTTTTCTCCCCGACACTGGAATCTCTCGGTGCCTCGTGATGAGTAAGGAAACATAAGTACGTAAAATAAGTGCATAAATTCGCGAAAACATTTATTCGCTTTGGAATAAACATTTCAGAGTACAAAAATTTGACACTCCGAGCGTCGTTTGAAAAAGTCGCTCAATTCGCACGGGAAAAGGTGGCAAAGCACCGGCGGCTCTTTTTCCTCCCGGATATCGAGTGCAATCGACGATCGGAGGAGCAAAAGAAGAGCATCGCTGAAAATTCCCTGTGAATCTTCTCCGCGGAGCTGAATTTTTTTCCTCTTCGTTTCGTCACGATTTTTCATTGAGAACCATCGGATCGGGTGGTTTCGACGAGGGCGGAGCTTGAAGAAAGAGGAAAGCAACCGAAATTCGCGTGGCCAAAAAGGCGCTTCATCCGCGCAAAAGCTGTTTTACCTGCACTCGCTGTTCTCGTCAGCCATTTTTTTTTTTATTCTCCTCTCATCATCGTCGCCCCGATAATCTCCGGGATCAACGGGGGTCGAAGGTACCATCGTCGCGTCGAGCGACAAGTTTCGTGATAAATTCACGGATGACCGAGAATCTCTTATTTGTATACATTTATCTCGGCTTCTCTCGATGCGTTACAGATACAACGACGATCTCTGTCGTTTCAGAAACCATCATGGTAGATAGAAATCGGAGAACGTTTCGGACACGCCTTCCACGCCGAGGTTCTCATCCGGTCCACTGCAAATATACTCATCGATCTTTTCCCACATTGTTCACCTTGAATCCCGATTATCGGAGCGATTAAACGGAAACCGCGATAAAAAAAATGTCGTCACTTTTTTCCCCTTGAATCGTCCCCCGAAAATTTCGAAAATTCCACAAGACGAGAGAGAAAAATTCGCTCCGTGGTGGATTCTGCGAGATTCCTCGCGATTTCGTCGCGACTCGTCGACGTCCACGCGGAGTAAAAGTCGCCCCGTAAAAATCGTGGAAAAGTTTCGCGAGAAAGCCGAGAAGACGATGGACTTGAACCCCGCGGAGGAGTCACGCTCGAATGATGTGTACAGTGCGCGGTTTGTGTGTACGTACGTGGACAGAAAAGAAGCGTCTTTTCTCCCTTTCCGTGAACTTTGAACGTCCCGCGTGACTCTCCGACTCTCGTCTTTGAAATACGAGACGGTTTCAGTCTTTGGCGAGTGAAAAAATGAAAAAAAAGAGAGAGGGAAAACGTTCGATTCGTCACGAACGGAGAACTCATCGTCGAGGAATTCGCATTGTCCGGGAGGAGGATGCTCGACGCTCGCTGCGTCGATGTATGTCGCTTTAAGGGGGTGAAAAACCGCGGATGGATTCGTGCTGTGGGAATCGATTTTTCGCGACGATATCGGCGATTCGAGAGACGATCGCCGTGGCGTTAATCTCTCGAGGATGATTTTTCCGACGTTTTCTCAGGCTCGCCAATCGCGTTTACGATCGTTTCTCAGACGAGAAACGAGAATGACGTAACGGCGGAGATTCAACGTCGAGTTTGCTTGAACCCTGACTTTTGCACGAGAGATAAAGCTCTCTTTGGCTTTCCGATGGACATTTTCAAGCGGCTTATTCTCGAGTACACGCGTGATGCAACAACGAACCGAGGGGAAAAAAAGAAGCGACTCCGCGAAGAGGGTCCGCGATGTATACGAGATGAATCTCGATTTGAACGAAAATAAAACAGAGGAGAGATCGACGACGGCATCGTCCGTCGATTTTTGCAAACTTTCCCGATCACTGAACTCTTCCGCAATTGCAAAACGATCGTTCCAGTTCGCCGACGATTCCGCCTCTTGTATCAGGCAACATCGTGCTCGCAGCTTCGCCGATTCTCGCTCGCATAATGCGGAAAAACCGGAGAAGAGCAGCGAATCTAATCGCGTTAAAAAAAGCAACAAATTCCATCCCCTGATCGGACGAAAAATCGGTTATTTTATTTTTTTTACGTGAGAATCTCCGCCGAACCGGAAGGGCATTGAAAAATTTCGTCCTCTCTTTCAGAATTTATTTTCAAAGGGAAATGGATCGTCTCGCAGAGTTCCTCGGTGCGGAATTTCAGTTTTTCGTGCCTCGAGCGCTCGATCGTTTCCGGTATCGGACGTTCGATCTTTATTGCCATTTTTCTTTCTTTTTTTCCTTTTGCGAGTTCAAACAAAGCCCGGGTCGATGTTTATGATTTCGTCGAATGACGGCGTGCGCGTGTGAGTGTTTGTGAGAAAGTGTTCCGGTGTTTTTTTTTTTTTTTTTTTTTTCAAGAGGCCCGCCGTCGCGCTACCAAAAACAAACGATCTCGCTGCACCGGTAAAGCCACTTGTGTCGTATACACACGCTTTAAATAAACATATATTGAGTGTATACAATTATTTATAATAAATCGACAAGCCCCCTCATTCACACTTTCGCCGAGGACACTTTGGGCCACGTGCTCTCGCGACTTTCCTCTCTGGCCATTCATAAAGTCGGACCCACGCGAGCCACGCGTTTTCAACATCAAAAAATGTTCGCCTCCGCAGGAAAATGCGGACCCTGTTTTCGTCGTCGATAATTGCCACGATTTGCCAAATTTTTGTCATCATTTTCTCCAAACTATGAGAACCGAGATTTTCGTTCAATTCGAACGATGCAAACCTCAAAATCGTAAAGAAATTCGTAAAATTTTGTTCCTATACTTGTCGATATTATTATCGGTTTTTTCAACTTACCTTTTATCGTAAATTCTATCGAACTTTAATTAATTTTCGTTTCAATTTCAACCGCGTGAATCATCGTCGAGAAACATCGAAACGTTTGGAAAAGCAAAAAGTCATTCGTTGGCAATTTTTCCCCCAATATTACGTCGTCGATTAATTTTGATGAATCGATCGAGATAAAAAATGGTCTTCGAGCTGCCGATCGTTGTCATTTTCTGTCCCACTTTTCGTTGCTCGTCGCAGGCCTGGATCTTGGCTGCGCGCGACGGAAAAAAAAGAAAACAAAGTTGACGAAAGGAAAAAAAAGCGAATGAAAACTGTCGCATGTCAAAAGTGAGTCAGTTACGATCGGCACGACGACGTGTGACGCAGCTGGAACGTGTTGGCGCGAATAGAAAATAATGACGACCCTGAGGATCATTGCTAGCGATAATATTTAACGGAGTACGTATGCACGTACGTATACACGTGAGCGTCTAATGATATGCGTGCACCAGGTCGTGCGAAAATAGATAACGATTTTTTAAATACTTTGCCCGGTCCTGCCGCTGCAAGTGCACGTTCCTCGGCCAATCGTATCGTTTCGTATAAATATACATGCGCTTTTTATTCCGAACAGCTCGATAAATCGACTGGAAAACTTGTTTTTTTCGCTCCAAACGAAGAAAATCGTCCTTCGGAGCAAATGAGAAGCAAATTCGCTCCGAAAAACTTTGAAAAAAATTTAAAAAAATGTTTTCCAACCGACGAACGGCGGAGTTGGAAACTTCTTTCTTTTCCACACACAACAATTCTAAAATCAAAGATGAAAATTCCGATTCGATGCGAACTTAAGAGAGAAATTCGTGTTTTTTTCGCTTTCTCCGTACGTGAAATTCGAGTCATTGGAAAATTGCGATAGAGGACGAGCCCGACGAGCTGCGCTGTCGCAGCTATTCTCGGCGGGCGGAACGTCTCGCGACGCAATAATAAAAAAAAGCTCGCGCGATAAATGTTCATTTCTCTCTCGCGCAAAAGTCCCCGAGCGTACAATATATTCCGTTATCGCATAAATATAAGGCAGGCGCAGGGGCGGCGTTATCACTCTGATATCGAACATATATACATTCAAGAGAGGCGGCCCCCGGTCTCCAGTAACTCGCGGACCTCCGGCCCAGTTATAAGTCATTATATACTTGGTGAAAACGTTGAAAATAATGAAAAAAATAAATTGCAACAAAAATAAATGAATTCCATCGGTGATCGACGCTGTATGAAAGATCGCGAGGGAGACGAAGGGGTGGGACGGTAAAAACGCATCGGGAGAGGACGTTTTTTCGTCACGGTTCAAAGGTCGACTCGAAAGATCCCTCCTTGTACCGTTCCCGACCGTCCCGACCCCGCCGATGACGCCGGGAAAAATATATCTTCGAGATTTCAGCGAAAATCGAGCCACAAAAAAGATTTCGAAAAAAAAAGTGTCACATTGCGCGGGTGCGTGTGAAATGTTCTTCGAGATGGTGCAAAAATAGCTGGAGCTTCGTTCAATAACAAAATGAATAAAATTAATTACCGCAATCACGTAGACGATACTTTTTAATCTCCAAACTTCTCTTCCGCTTCATATCTTCGTCAATAATACGAAGAGTCTCGTCACGATTTGAAAAACACACCGTTCGGTAAAAAGCCTCCTGTGCTCTCTCCCGCACAAACTCCAGTGGCTGTCAGCACATTTGAAAAAAGTTTGAAGCTCCGAAAAAAAGCGCACGAAATTCCCTGTATATTTCCCTCTCGAACTTTGCAATTTTCGGAATTCGCGTGGAATCGCCGGTGGATCAACCGGAAATAATTGTTTCGTGTTTTTTCTTAGCCACGATGGATGAGAAATTTGAGAGAAGGACGAAACGGCGAAACGCGAAAAATAATGGGAAATGGTGATTGCAAGTTGGTGTTTTCGTAGTTTCGCGTGTACTGTCGATGGTTTCGTTGTAACTAAAAGTATAAGAGAGCCTCGCTTCGTACTCTAGGATCAAAAGAGCGAGAGAGAGAAAAAGTCGCGCGTTGCGCGTGTGTGCTTGCTGCGCGCGCGTTTTATCATGCACATGAAGGAGCTCGCCCGCGCCAGCGGAGTCGTACACTCGAGGCTCTCCCTCTGCACGCGTTATTTCTCTTTTGCCTTTGGTCATAAAAAGCGGGGCAAAATGCTTCGCGTTCTCTATGGAGAGTAATCGAAACGCGCGGGTGTTGGAGAACGCGAGAAAAACAGAGAGAGAGAGAGAGAGAGAGAAAAAGAAACGCGCTAGCGCGAGTACGGGAATCTGCCGGGAGGGGAGCTTACGTCGCTGTGCCCCCGCGCGCGGTTCAAACGTCGACGGTGGGAGTAATTTCTGCATTACGCTTCCTTCGTTGTTTCTCCAGCATCTCCCGACGAGTGGCGCTTCCTCCGAACTTTCGTACTCTTATTTTCACGGAGGAAAGAATGCTTTTTCATTTTCCCGAAAAATGTATCGATTCATCTTTGACACACTCGTCGCTCGAGCCGTGTCATTGGTTCAGAAATACCCTAGAGTCCGAGACACCGTGATTGGCTGAAGATAAAATGCGGTGGCAAACCGCGAGAGCTTCGCGTTTGGGATTTCCCTGCCGGACTCGCAACAGGTGGCTGCTGACGCGCGTCACACCAGCGCTCGTGCGGGAAAAAGAGAAAACCGCGGTGGTTAAAATATTTTAATCGCCTACGCTGTTTTATCTACGTGACAAAAACGACAAATTTGCTGAATTCTGCAAACTTATTATTGTTTATCGCGGAAAAGTAAATGTTTTGCGTGCATGCGACTTGTATATGTATAGACCGATATTTTATACATCGTTCGCGCTAATTGCTTCGCGTACACTCGTTGGATACTGTATGCAGAGACTCGTCGCAACTATTCACTCGTTGAATTCTCCCTGCGAGTAAACTCGAGCGTTAGTTTTCCGATCGTGAACGTGCGAGCCGGCGAGAACTGGCAAAGCGCATATATGTATCGCGAGCGTTTCTTATCAACCGAAAGCCGCGTGACCCCCGCGCACTCCGCATCGTAGCCTCTATAAATTTATTTTTTTTTCGCTCGAGCTGTGTCGCTCTCGAGCTCCGTCGCAAAATGCGCCTCGGCGGTTTTATTACGATATTCTCGTCAATTCGTACAAACTTTTATTCATCCCCGGGAGCTACTTCCGGCGTGTTTAAATTTGCCAAAAAAAATGGCTGATGACTCAAAAATCGACTAATGACAAAGTCAACAATCGCATTTCCAAAAGCTCACGCGCAATCGCGGAGGGAAAATTCTGTGCCGTTTGTTCCTTTTTTTCCCCCCCATTTCCGTGACTCATGCCGCACTGTTAGTAATCCGGGCTCGCTTTGAATCGCCCTCTTTCGCCCGTGCACCAAATGGGGTCTCTCGACGGGGTGGCGCTTTTTTTTTTTACAAATTTTGAAAAGACGCTCGTGAAATTCCCTGGCTATGAAAATAATGAGTCACAAGGTTCGCGAACGAGATAAGGGACTTGTGATGAAAATTTCTCATTTCCGATCGAGGAAACCCAAAAAAAATTGAATTTTCTCAAATCGCTCTGATTCATTTTCCTGATGATTTTTCCCTTGATCTTTGACGAGTTTCCAACGTCAGCGCGATCACTCGTGCGCGTGCCGAGGATTTAAAAAAAGAGGCAGAAAATACGTGTATATCGTTTATGGAGTATCGAAAGATTGAATCACACTCGCGATCGAGTCTGCGTGACTCGGAAAGAACGAAGAAGAAAAAGGGAGAAGGAAAAGAGGAGGAAAGGGAGTAAGACTCGAACGTGACGACCGCGATGTCACAGCGGACGAGTGCCAGGTTACAGAAACGTCCGCGTCGGTCACCGACGACAACGCTGTCCATTCATCCGATCGACCCAACTCGATCGATGGTTCATTCATTTTTCGATCAGCCATCGTGTCACAGACGTCATTTTTCCAAAGGAAATCTTTGCGCAACGTTGTCTATTCATTCGTCGACAAGGGTGTTTGTAAAAATCTAAAAAAAAAACAAAGATGGCGCAACTTTTTTCATTATTTTTGCGCCAAACTCGACTTTGACATTTTTTTATTCAACTTGTCGATTTTTCTTTGAATCGAGCAACGAGGAGAGCGTGTAAAGGAGGGAGAGGAGAAGGAAACGAACGTTTGCACGAGCTTTGTGAATAGACAAAGGCCTCTGCGGGAAATGAAACTCCTTGGACGCGCGCGCGTCACAAAAGGCTCTTTTACACGCGCAGCCTCCGGCTTCCGCGGCGAGCGTTATTATTGCGTCGCGCGGCACTTCCCGCGTCGCAACGATCGCGTTTCGCGAGAAACGAGCCCTCCAGCGAGGCGTTATTATTTCGAAAATGAAATTTCAAAATAGCTATAAATCTCCGTTGATGACTCGCCGTTTATTTTCATTTTTCAAAATTCTCCAGTTTTTCATCTCAGCGCTTATCGGATGCTGTGATTGCGCAACATAGGGAAAGGGGAGAGGAAAGAATATTTCTCAATCGAAAATAAAAAAACACATCGTGCTGGTACGGTGTATATGGCATTGTTTGTGTTTTTTTTTTTGTCTTTTTGATCAAGATAAATGAGAGATAACGCACGAAGGAACTTTAACAATATATTCTCTGTTCAATATATTCGTCGTCATCGAAATTCTCAAAACGCATCTTCACAAACTATCCGCGTTTTTTTCGTACTCGCGGCAAAGCGCGTCAATAATCGCGAATTTATTGATAAAAAGAATTAACAACAATATCGATTATCGAAAATAAGCGTCCGTCGTTGATCGTTGGATGAAATAAAAATCGAGCAGAGTCAAAACGCCATTATTAATCTCTCTCACTGATGGATTTACGTATATATATGGTGATATTTTCTATATACAGGGTGTCCCAAAAGTCATCGACGATAATTTACAGTTAAATTCCCGACGAAATTCCGAGACGAAAAGTCCTTTGTCACTTTTTCGTGCGATGAAATTCCGTCGAGTTATCAATTGTCAAAGTTTCGAGCCAATCGGGAGCGCGCGCTTCCCCCTCCTGCGCGCGTCCGAATGGCCGAACTTCCTCGGCCGATAACTCGGCGGGGATTCGACGAATCAAAAAGTGCTTTCCGACTTTTCGACTCGAAATTTCATCCCCCGTCGGTTGATAAATTATTGACACGAAATTTCGAGACACCCTGTATATTGAATTCACATAAAATTCATTGCGTCGGTATGAAGATTTTTTCGTCTGTTGATATTAGGAAATATCAATAATAAAATTAGTACACCGGGTGTCTTGGAATTTCCGTCGAAGGGTCGAAAAATATCGGGAAATTTTCTATATACAGGGTGTCTCAAAAGTCGTCGACGATAATTTACAGTTAAATTCCCGACGAAATTCCGAGACGAAAAGTTCTTTGTCACTTTTTCGTGCGATGAAATTCCGTCGAGTTATCAATTGTCAAAGTTTCGAGCCAATCGGGAGCGCGCGCTTCCCCCTCCTGCGCGCGTCCGAATGGCCGAACTTCCTCGGCCGATAACTCGGCGGGGATTCGACGAATCAAAAAGTGCTTTCCGACTTTTCGACTCGAAATTTCATCCCCCGTCGGTTGATAAATTATTGACACGAAATTTCGAGACACCCTGTATATTGAATTCACATAAAATTCATTGCGTCGGTATGAAGATTTTTTCGTCTGTTGATATTAGGAAATATCAATAATAAAATTAGTACACCGGGTGTCTTGGAATTTCCGTCGAAGGGTCGAAAAATATCGGGAAATTTGCTATATACAGGGTGTCTCAAAAGTCATCGACGATAATTTACAGTTAAATTCCCGACGAAATTCCGAGACGAAAAGTCCTTTGTCACTTTTTCGTGCGATGAAATTCCGTCGAGTTATCAATTGTCAAAGTTTCGAGCCAATCGGGAGCGCGCGCTTCCCCCTCCTGCGCGCGTCCGATTGGCCGAACTTCCTCGGCCGATAACTCGGCGGGGATTCGACGAATCAAAAAGTGCTTTCCGACTTTTCGACTCGAAATTTCATCCCCCGTCGATTGGTAAATTATTGACACGAAATTTCGGGACACCCTGTATATTAAATTCACATAAAATTCATTGCGTCGGTATGAAGATTTTTTCGTCTGTTGATATTGGGAAATATCAATAATACAATTAGTATACCGGGTGTCTTGGAATTTCGGTCGAAGGGTCGAAAAATATCGGGAAATTCTTTTTCGCGATAAACTCCGATGACCTTGAAAATATCAAAATTACAACCAGGGTATTCCCGACATCCTCCGTGTGTACACGTTTTTTTTTCTTTCACCGCAAAAAATTGCCGGTAAATTCCGTCAGCGAGAAAGACGAGGACGCGACGAAAACTTTTTCTTGGCAAATATCAGGAAAAAGAGACAATTTTTCCAAACTGTTCGTTTAATGAGGAAACGCGATGTTTACACTTTTGACAGCAGCGCGATCGGGCGACTAGCGAAACTTCGCGGCGAAACGAGCCAGAAGCACGAGAGCACGAGAGTTTCGCTTTATCGAGAATCGACCGATTACCCGAATCCGTCGAACGGGTAGTGAGAACAAAAAAAACAACAGAAAAAAACGGAACAAAGTACGACGAAAAGAAAGAAGAGCGAATAACATGAGCTATCCGACGAATTTAATTGGAGCTTAACCAATGACAAGACCACAGCCGAGTTTGAAATCCGGCTTTGAGTGATTCAACAAACCGCTGAGCGCGAGTGTAAATGGCAATGGTTGTAATTTTTTTTCCAGCACCGCAGCGACCGTCCAATTCGAATCGACGCTTCCTGAAATATTTGGAAAAATAGTGAAAAAAACACAATGATTTAGTTCGCTTTGATACATTTGACGAGATCGCGGAGAAAACGAATTTCGCGCCCACCTCTGAAGAGCAAATCCGCCTTCGGAAGATCGTACTGGTACGCTATTGTCGCGGTCGATTGCTGAACCCTCGCGTTGAGCTCCAGCTCCGCCGATACTTGCAGTTCCGAACTGACCTTCTGATGGAAACACAAATGACAACCGGCCAGACCTGAGGATAATCATTGCGTTGTTTATTTTCTTGCTCAATTCTCGAATACGATTGAGGGAATTTTCTCATTAGAATTTGTGGAAAATTGTGGGAAAAAAGTGTAAGTGTACAGCTTTCAGACGAGAGAAAACAACGTTCGGCACTTACCGACGCTCGCGCTCATCGTTGAGTCGCCGCTGGTAAGACGACCGACTGCCGATACAACAGTGACCTGCCCGCCGGGTACGTGACTCCGCTGGTGTGCAATTTCCGTACCGAGAGCCAACGCCGGCGTTATGCTCTGGAGATATTGACCGACGACCAATCCTACGATTTGAGATGAAATATGATGAAGATTTTTTTCGATCGAAAAATAGCTCGATTGTAGCTTTCGAAAAATCCGTGATGACAAAAAAAGGCGATAAATTCCCTCGGGAAGTTCTTGCCTGTGCCGTTGACAATGTCGGGATTCCCGAGCATGAGAGACGCCGTGTAAGAGTCGCCTCTGTAGTCCGTCGTCATTTGGACAGCCGTGAATTTGCTATTTTGAACCTGAGTCGCCAATTTGCCCTTCAGCCTCGGAGAGAATTGATGGAGTATGTTGGCGTTCAAATCGCCCGAGGGATCCATGTCGCCCAGCACAATGGGGTAAGCCTCTGTCGGACCGATTTGCTTCATGCCGACGTAAGTCGCGCCGAATCTGGGAAAGAGTACGATGTTGGATCGTGGACCTTTGACGCGAGTTTGGCAAAATTTGACAGAGAAAACTGCGGTACTTGTAACCGGACTGCATTACGGAGCTCAGCGTAATCGTGTGCGATATTTGGAAATGATTGCTGAGGCCTCTGTTGAGTAATAACCTCGCTCCCTCGAAATTCGTCGGGAAAACATCTGTAGAGCGAGATGAAACACGACGCGGAGGCGAAATCGGAACGAGAACGAGAAAAGAAATGTGAAATTTTTTTGAGGTTAAACGTGTCGGAAGATGAAAGTTCAAATCGGCGTTGTGATTACAGAATTGGAATGAAAAATCGTGAATGAAAGGGAGGTTATGTTGGGTAAATTAATGAAAAAACGTTAGAAAAGAGGCTTGTAGACTTTGATCAAGGGTTTCGTACCTTTGCAAAGTTTGTGGAGTTCGTCTATGGTGCCGGGATTCTCGAGCCGGACGGTCGCTTCCTGAGGTGCGAAAACACCGCTGGTTGTTTCGGGTTTCCCAAGAGTTGGGGGAAATGCCGTCGTAGGAGGGGGTGCGGACGATGCCAATACGTTGCCCATTCTCGTGATTATTCTTCTCTTGTATCAATAATCTTTAGTCCTCTTTGATTATTCACGAAAAATCCGACAGTTCGTTACGAGGATTTTTGCGAGTTTAACTTTCTTTTTATTCTATCGGCGATGTTTTCGCTCTTTACTTGTCGGGCTCCCGCTCTCTAACGTTATTGTTTTTCTGTTATATTTACAAGAATTATTGTATCGTAGATCGACCGCCGCACGACACTCACCACGATACAAACGCGGTTATACAAGTCGGCGTGCTGCAACGTGAGTCGCCATTTGTAAAGGGCCAACCACTGCCATCGAGATGATGAACGCACCACCACGTGATTTTTTTTTGTTACCACATCTAGGAACTATCTGCGTTTTTCACATAGGGGAAAAAGTGCATGTGTTCATCGGCGATCGCTGAGAAAAGTCTTGACTATCTCCGCGAGGGCGCGCGCTTACACGTAATTATCGAGAGACGGTTATGATTCTTAAAAGAAAAATTGCAGAGGGCGCGAGCGACGTTTATTTATAATATCAACGTAACGTATTCTTCATTGTTTGACTAAAGTCAACAAATTGTTGACATTACTTTATAATATATCCCTTTGGCATTGTGTTACTTTTCGAGATAATGCAATAGCTGAAAAAAAAAAAGTATTTTGCGAGCAACTTCAGGGAGGTAAAGAAGCGCCACGTTTTGTCGCGGCTGCGCGCGTATTCGCCGAAAAAACGCGTCTCTTGCTTGGTGGCGGCAGTAGGGAACAACGGGTGATACTACTCGCGCTTATCTCTCGTTAGTGCCGTGTCGACTGTGATTGTTTCGGATATATATAATTCTTTTTAACAGTAAGTGATATTCCAGTGTTAATCGAAATTATAATCTTCCCCGTGAACGAAAAGAATTCATTATTATACGAATCTAGCGAGGCACGATCGTCAGCGATCAATGCGAACCGTACGCTCTCGGTGACCGATCCGATCGTGCTCTCGAATATCTCGGACGACAATTCGCCCTACCGCGAGCATCGACGATTCGCGCCTTCGTTAGAAATTCTTTTTTTTTACTTTCTCTCGATATTCCCGACTGAAGAGCTCGCGTGCGCCAGGCATTTACAAAAAACAGCGCGAAAAAGAGGTTAAGCGGCACGCGGCGTTCTTGGCTCATCCCGCGACGCTTTCCGTGTGTTTCTCGCGTCGACAACAACAATACACCTTGTCCGTGTAATTATCCATGAAAATCCGTTACAACATCGTCACTTGTCATCTTTTCGCAACTGTCGTTCGAGATTGTGCAAAAAATCGACAATTTCCGTTCGACTTGTACAATACTCAATCGTACTTTGCTCGCGCGTGTAGTTTCTACCGAAAATTCCTCGGAGGTTTCGTCACTGTTTCTCCCTGCGGAAGTCACCGTTGAGAATTTCACAAAAAATCAACGTTTCTCACTTTTCAACCAATTTGTATGATACAAAGATCGTTATTGCGTCTTGTCACAGGGCCCGCCGTTGAGAATTGTATGAAAAATGGGCGATTCGGACGACGAATACGACCGCAAGAGGCGCGACAAGTTCAGAGGTGAAAGACCAGAGTCGTACTCCAGAGCTGGACGCAGGGACGACAGGAGACGAGACGAGTGGGTCGACAGGTAAAATTCTGCCAAAAAATTATCGTCAGTCGGTCGAGTCGTGCTTATCCTCTTTCCACCATTCTACTTCTTCCCGATCCTCCAGGATTTCAAAGAAAAACCATGAAACCTCGATATCCCCGTCCCGACTTTGCGCGGCTTCCTCCATGGGTCCTCTATCGAGGCTTCTCCGTGCCTGACGAAGAGAACAAAAAGACCTCTCGTAGTTCACCGCACCGACGAAGATCGTTCCAATAAACTATCGCAAAATCCAATTTTTCTCCGTCAAAATATATCATCTCCGAGAACAATTCCAAGATCGAATTCGCAAAATTTCTCCGTAAGCAGATTCGTTCCGACAAATATTTCGAGCTGCGAAAAAAATTCCTCCGTCCTCCGTGATAACATTCGCGACGCCCAGAGGCAAACGTCAGTGACGATCGTCTTTCTTTTTTCTCAAATGTACTCATTCCACGACGGAAACATTATTTTTCAAGGACATTGATTTTTTGCACGACGCAGGGAATGGTCCAGCCGACCGCGCGCGAGGCCCGACTACAGAGAGTACCGCGGCGGTGGGGGAGGCGGCGGAGGGCGCGACCGTTACAGTCCAGCGAGGTCTCAGGACATGGCGCCCCCCCTGAAGAGGATGAGGCCAGACTGGGACGACAGGGGACCTAGATACGGAGGTCACCCCGATTACTACGGCGGGGGTGGCGGTGGCGGCGGCGGCGGCGGCGGTGGTGGAGGCGGAGGCGGCAACGCTTGGAGCGGTCCCGACCATTTTCCCCCGCCTCATCATGGCAACCATCACTATGGTAACCATGGAAACGCGAGCAGGTCCGTTCAACGAAAATTGCGCTACTGTTTTTGTTTTTCCACTCCCCCCTTCCCCTTTTGCCCCTCTGGCTTTGTCATTTACACCTCGGCGTTACGTCGCGATGCCCATGTTCAACTCGCGTGGTAATTCCTGCCCCAATCGCGTTGCAATGAATCCCTTTGCGTCCAAGAGAAGCCGCTTGACTCCGAAACTTTTGGCTAAAATAAGGTATAATAATAACGATAACTTTTATTCGCATCATTGCGTCTGTGATATAATTATTCCTCTCACATGTATGATCGTTTATTGAGTATAACAGTTATTATTGTCACTATTGTTGAAACAAGAATGTGTGGAAAAGCGTCGTTCGGCAGGATAATCTCGTTTAGCGCCGCTCGCTTGTTTTTAATGGACGCTTCGGTTCTTTTTTTTTTTTTTTCTTTTTTTTTCGTCGATCGCAGTCGCGAGATGGCAGGCAACTTTAGCAACTCCAACATCGAGACTCAGCCGCCGATGATGACGTTCAAAGCCTTCCTCGGCACGCAGGAGGACACGATTACCGATGACGAGGCGATAAAACGTTACAACGAGTACAAGCTGGAGTTTCGACGGCAGCAGCTCAACGAATTTTTCGTAGCTCACAAGGACGAAGAGTGGTAAGTCGGCTCGTTAAATTCTATCGCGAAAACTGACGAAAAGAGTAACCAAACGAAAATGCCACGCGTCAATAGACGGAAGCTTCTTCTTCTTCTTTTTCTTCTTTTTTCTTTTTGATTATCATTTCTCGTACACTCGCAATCTCCGTATTGACGCCCAAAAGTATAAAAAATGCTAATAACGGAACGCTATTTATTCCCCGCTGGAAATCCTCTCGATTTGCATCATCCTTCCAATCTACGAGGACTGGACGCTCTTTTCTCTCTTTCTCTCTCTCTCTCTCTCTCTCTCTCTCTCTCTACACCTCTTGTCCATGTGTGTTTGTTTGTTGATTTTCATCTTTTTATATTTTCGGTGGTCATACGAGAGTGACGAATTGCATATACGCTCGAGTGTTTTCATTTTATTTTTCCCTCGTTGTACGAAACTTGACATGGCTCATCCCCGTCAGTGCGAGTGGCACGAAAATTTCATTTTCGCCGCGACGCTCAGGGGTTAAGAATGCACGGCGGGCGTTGTTTCGGCAACGACGCGCGCGAACGACAAACTTCGCGCACTCGACGACGCCGCGAAAGTCCGAAAGAAAATCATTCCGAACGCACGGCGACTTCCGGCCACGGTTCTCAAAGAATCGTCAAAAAAATTGTTGAAATTTCCAAAAATGTCGCCTCTTCCGTTTTCTTTCCCGTACACCGGGAGTTTTTTCAAAATTTATTCCGCTCTTTTTTTTATAGCATTTTTTATTTCTACTTCTTTTTTCACATTTTCATAGCATCGCCGAGTGCGCGATGATCGTCATTCCGTAGTACGACGTAGTGCCGCGGCAACGCCTCCGCCGTGAATCCTTAAGGGGGACGAAAGATTTTCGATAAAATTGAAAATTTGCGAAAACGAGGGACACTCGCCGGCTAACTTCTAACAATGTTACAAGATGTCTCTATCCCTACAGCGCACACGCACACTCAGCCGCCAGCGAACTATGCCTCCGAGCACAGATCATCTCGGCGTTTATTTATTTCGCTCGATAATCTAACGGCTGTGCCGCCATCGACGAAGAAGCGCGTGTGTGATAGCTCACGACTAGCTAGACAAAAAAATCACTGCGTTTTTCTTTATTTCTTTGCTCCAATCGGACACGAAAGATAATCCGCGTCGTTGCGAGCAGCTGGGCGCGCAAAGCCCGAAAAAACTGCACGCTCGTTTTATTCAGGCCGCGCTTTTAAACCCGTTTAACATACGTACGAACAACGGTATACATAATGCTAAATGGAAAAATCCAAATGAAAAGTAAGAAAGAACAATCTTGAAACATTGCGAAGCTCAATGTTACGTAGCGATAGGATAGACAGTCTGAAAACGTCGACAATGCCGCCGAATGCGAGCAAAAATAATGATGAAAAAGATAAACAGGTGAGGCTCCAATACCGTACCCGGCAATTTTCTCATTATTTCCACCTTGGTCGGTGACGTGTATTTTTCTGTGTCTTTCTTTCGTTTTTTTTCCTCTCTCTCTCTCTCTATCTTTCTCTTTTTTCTCTTCTCTTCTCAACATCGCGTCATGGCGACTCGCGCTTTCGGCAATTTACGCGCTTGTCGATAATGACTCGTAAATTGCTCAAAGTCAGCGAGGACCGAACGAAAGATGAGAATAATAAGAATAAAGCATTCTAGATTCGCGCGCCTCTATCTGTCTGACTTTGTTTCATCTCGGATTCATCGATGATTATTTATCATTGCCCGACGTCGTACGCGAGACGCTAATATCCGCTTGTTCTTGTTTTCACGACCGTGAATCGTCAGGTTCAAGATCAAATATCATCCGGAAGAATCGGTCAAACGCAAGGACGAACAGATCGCTGCGTTGAGGGTGAGTCGGACTATTTTCTCGCGACAATAAAAAGGACCAAAGATATATTACTCAAAATTGGCAATAAAAAAAATTCAAATTAGACCGAAAACTTGAACTTTTTCCTGCTTTTTTTTTCGTTAACGCTTTTCTTTCACGCTCTTCGCTCTGCCGAGCAGAAACGCGTCGAGGTGTTTCTGGAGCTGTTGAATTCCGAGCAAATCGACAAAGTTTCCGTCGACGCTGATCAGGCAGAGCCGTTGTTGCATCTCCTCGACGCAGTTGTCATCAAATTGGAGGGCGGCACCGAGGACGATCTCAAGATCCTCGAGTCGAAGCCGGTCGTGGCTGCTCCCACGCGGGACCCGGTGGTGGTTCGCGCGGACAAGGAGGAAGCGAAGAGCAGCGGCGGCAAGCAACGAGAGGTCAAGTCCGACGGTGGCGACACGTGAGTGAAGAGCGAACGAGCGAACCAACGCGTCTGATTTTGGTTTTCTTTTATTTATTTTTTTCCTCGATATCCCGACAGCGAGGAGGCAAAAATCGTCGCCGACGCGACCGCGACGGAGAAGAGAGCCGGCCAGGAGCAGAACGGCGACGTCGAGATGAAGGAGGAAGCTGCCGGAGCCACGAAAGAGACGGAAACCGGCGACGGGAAAACAAATGACGCCGCGGTCGCGCAAGACGTGCGGGAAACTCCGGAGGAAACACCCGTTTCCGGTGAAAAAGGTACGCACGCTCTTTTTCGAGAAAAAAACATCGAGCAGAGTCGTTTTACACGATTATATCGCCAAAAATCGTCGGGAAAGAAAACAACTCGAGAATTAAACGCCTTTCGATGGTCCTTCCGTCCTTCGGTGTACCAAAATTCGATTTGCGCAAAGATTTCACTTTTTCATTCACGACCGATCGAACGACGATCGAATCGTCGAACGTGAGATGAAGAGAGAAAAACATAAAAGCGACTTTTCTCTCCGTTCGTAGAGGAGCAAACGAGCGAAACGATAAATCCGAAGAAACGCAAGCGGACGGACAGCAACAGCAGCTCGAGCAGCAGCAGCAGCAGCAGTTCGTCCGACAGCGACAGCAACAAGGCGGACGACACACCAAAGGCTGAAACGCGTGAGTACTCTTCCCGAAATTGTCGCAAAAGTGGTGAAACGGAGGAAAAAATGAGAAGGGAAATGTTGAATCAACGAGACGTCGATGGGTGCAGCGGTGGAGGAGAAAGCAGGAAGCGCGACGGAGGAAAAGATCGAGGGAAAGGAAGCGACGAAGGAGGAGGACGAGGAGGAGGAGGAGGAAGAGGAGGACGAGGAGGAGGAAGAAAAAGAGGAGAAGGAGGACGAGGTCGAGTGCGTTGACGCGAAAAAAGCCGCCAATGACGAACCGGAAGCGGCTGCGGTGATCGATCTGGCGAGCGAGGACAAGGAAAAGGAGCCGCGCGCCCTCCACCAAACCAGCAGCATATTCCTGAGGAATTTGGCGCCCACGATAACCAAAGCCGAGGTCGAAGCGGTGAGTGGCTCCCACTGGGGGAAATCAGTCGCTTTTCCTCGCATCGCCAGTTTTATCATCAACATCCGGGACTTTTTTTCTCGCGCGACAGATGTGCAAGCGGTTTCCGGGTTTCCTTCGCGTCGCCATCGCCGATCCCCAACAGGAACGCCGATGGTTCCGGCGCGGCTGGGTCTCGTTCGAGCGAAATGTCAACATCAAGGAGACCTGCTGGAGCCTCAACAATATTCGGGTAAACATCTTCATCGTCATTATCCCTCTATCGCGAGACGCCGGAAATCGGACATTTTCTAAAAATCCGAAAAATCCAATCCGACTCTCGTTCTCATCGGTACTCACGAACGATTTCTCGCTCTTGTTTCTCGACCTCTCAGCTGCGCGACTGCGAACTCGCCGCGATCGTGAATCGCGATCTTTCCCGGCGTATACGCACCGTCAACGGTATAACGTCGCACAAGCAGATCGTCCGTCACGACATCAAGCTCAGCGCGAAAATCGTTCACAATTTGGACAACAGAATCGGCCTGTGGAACACGGAGAAGAGACAGGAGGCGGACGGCGAAACTCGGAGCAAAGAGAAAGCGAACGAGGCCGAGCAAGCCGTGAGACACTTTTTCTTTCGCCTTTTTTCCAAATTTCCAGATTTTGAAACATCAAAATTCTCCCGGCTACAATTGATTTTCGTACTCTTCCCCGATCTACAGGCCTTCGGACTCTCCTCGAAGAATCCAGTCTTGAAAAACATCACCGACTATCTTATCGAGGAGGCGTCAGCGGAGGAGGAGGAGCTGCTGGGTATGGCGGGGGATCACGAGGAGGGGCAAGTCGGCGGCGAGGGTGACGGACCGATCGAGAGAGATCCGACTCTGATCAAGGTCATTGCTCGTTTTTTTCATCATTTTTTTTCCCTCCATCTCGTTGGCGTGTAAAACTTGTCCTCATCCGACGTTGAATCTCCCATCTCCTTCCCAGGTTCTCGATCGGCTGATACTGTATCTGCGGATCGTCCACTCCGTCGATTATTACAATCACTGCGAGTACCCGAACGAGGACGAGATGCCGAATCGTTGCGGTATAATCCACGTGAGGGGGCCGCAGCCAACCGCCGAGATATCGTCGAGCGATTTGTCCGAGTACTGCCGTAACTTTGAGAGCAAAATGACGGCTTTCCTCGCCCCGGTCGCGACCGTCACCCCCGACGAGTTTGACAAACTAGGTGCCAAAAATGCCGAAGCGTAAGCGACCTTTTTCATCATTTTCTCTCTTTCTCTTTGAATTTCTCTTTATCCTCGGGGAGAAATGTGTTTTTTCGTCGTTTTTCGTTGCGTTTTTATCGTCACTCTCCATGTTGATTCTTGATTGACGACAAGAGCTAAATGCGCACAAACAGCGAGGTGGAAAAGTTCGTTCAGGCGAATACAGCGACCTTTTCCATCATTTTCTCACTTTCTCTTTGAATTTCTCTTTATCCTCGGGGAGAAATGTGTTTTTTCGTCGTTTTTCGTTGCGTTTTTATCGACACTCTCCATGTTGATTCTTGATTGACGACAAAAGCTAAATGCGCACAAACAGTGAGGTGGAAAAGTTCGTTCAGGAGAATACAGCAACCTTTTTCATCATTTTCTCTCTTTCTCTTTGAATTTCTCTTTATCCTCGCGGAAAAACGTGTTTTTTCATTATTTTTCGTTGCGTTTTTATCGGCACTCTCCATGTTAATCCTTGATTGACGACAAAAGCTAAATGCGCACAAACAGCGAGGTGAAAAAGTTCGTTCAGGCGAATACAGCAACCTTTTTCATCATTTTCTCTCTTTCTCTTTGAATTTCTCTTTATCCTCGCGGAAAAACGTGTTTTTTCATTATTTTTCGTTGCGTTTTTATCGGCACTCTCCATGTTGATCCTTGATTGATGACAAAAACAAAATGCGCACAAACAGCGAGGTGGAAAAGTTCGTTCAGGCGAATACGCAGGAGCTGGCAAAGGACAAATGGCTGTGTCCGTTGAGCGGTAAGAAATTCAAGGGGCCGGACTTTATACGCAAACACATTTTCAACAAGCACGGAGAAAAAGTCGCCGAGGTGAAGGCCGAGGCGGAGTACTTCAACAATTATCTCAAGGATCCCAAGAGACCGCAGCTGTCGGAGCACCCGGGGAACAAGGCGCCGATGAGGGAAGGACCGCGAGAGGGTTTCGCGCCTTATCCACCGGCTGGGTGAGTTTTTTCGTGAGCGAATCGCCGAAAGAAACGCAAACTAACCTCACTTTCGGCCTTGTCGCTTTGCAGCTTCGGCGGTTACGGATTCGGCGGAGGACGAGGAGGCGGCGGCGGCGGCGGCGGAGGTGGGGGATACGGCGGAGGAGGATACGGCGGTGGTTTCGGTGGAGGATTCGGCATGCCGCGGCCGAATCGCGGTGGCTTCAACAGAGGACGGTAAGACGAGCGCCATCTTCCTTTTCCACTCTCTCGATTAATCGTCAAAGAGCCAAATGAAATTCAACGACTTTCTTTTCCGTCGAGATTTCGTTCGGTAAAAACGAAACTCGAAGAAAACAAAAACGTTTGAATTTGAACCGAAGAAGAGTTTTTTTTTCAACTCTGAATAAAAAAAAAATTTCCTACGTTAACGTAACCTCAAAATTTTCTCGATGTCCAAGGGAGTCTAGAGCCAAAATCGATGTTGCTTACAGAGGAGGTGGCGGCGGGGGCGGCGGCGGCGGCGAATTCCGCCCCATAATTCATTACCGAGATCTGGACGCACCGCGCGAGCCTGACGAGTTTTTGTAAAGCGAATAAACACTCGCGTTCGAACGATGACAACGCGCGAGGCGGAGACGAGAGAACCGCCGCGCTCTGCTACCGGAATTCGACGACGACGACGACAACGACGGCGACTCGTGGAACTAACAGAGCCGCGGGAAACCGATCGATTCTTTGACGGTCAAAGCTCCGACAGCCTGAATGTTGATGCTGCTCGCGTTTGTGCGTGTCTGTGTGCGTGTGTGTAAGCGTGCGTGCGAGTGTGGCTGCGTGTGCTTGCGTGTACAGAAACTGTGACTATTTTCGGTAGTTTACGACGCGTTTTTCCTCCAAACGGCGAACGTGACGAGCGCGATTCGATCGAAGGAAATTTTCTCGGAGCCTCGGTGCGGCCGAGAGGCTCCGCGAAGCGCCGCGCGAAGCATCGAACTTTTCAGGGCCACTTGCCGATATTCGAGAGGCGCCAGGGAGGGGGGGGGGGGTTATACCGGGGAAAAATCAATTATTTTCCGAACAAAGACGCACTTTCGTCCGGGAATCTTCGCGAGTCTTTATGGAAATTTTAATATCCTTCGAATACAGACGTATTATTCGTCATTTTGATTAACGAACGACGCGACAGCAGCGCCCCATATATTATATCGCATATAAATAAAATAACGGTAAGGAGACACTCGCGATTTTGTCTTTTTCTCCCCCCCCCCCCCCCCCTCTCCATCAACGCCCTTGGTTTTTCTCTCTCTTTGGGATGAAAAATTGATGGAAAAATCGACTTTTAACGCTGTATCGTCTGGATTTTTTGTGAAAATTTTTTATGTACGTAAAATACAAACGCGTCGCGCGTGCATCGATTCGCGACTCGCTTCTCTCTCGTCCGCAAAATGTCTCGCCAGGCGAATTTCAGCTCGAGACTGCCGATTTTTCGCTCGCGCCGACACGGCAGTGACGCTCCTCGCTGTTGTCGCCGCAGTCGTCGATTCCGTTGCATCTCATGCCCTTGGTTATGCATCTGCCGTTCCTGCCGATTCGAGAGCAAAAAAGCGCGATGAAGGATTTCCGAAATGTTTTCGAGATCAAGGGCGCTCCCCGAAGCTTCCTTTTTTTTTTCAAAATAATTTCGCAAATTCCTCCGAGTACGGGCGATCTGTTTTTCAAAGTTTTCCAGAGTTTTTTTTTTTTTGAAAATTTGGAATTTTGAAAAAAAAAAAATTTTTTTGAAAATTTGGAATTTTGAAAAAAAATATTTTTTTTGAAAATTTGGAATTTTGAAAAAAAAAAAAAATAGACACGTTTTTTTTTTTTTTCGGAAAAGTTTGCCCGTGGAACGTCCTTGAGGGTGATCAATGTCAGGGGTGGCGATTTTGAGAGACTCACAGGCAGGAAAATTCGTGTTTGTTGCATCTTCCTTGACACCCCCGTGGCTCGTCCGATCCGTCGCTGCAGTCGGGTAGGCCGTCGCAGAAACGCTCCCTCGATATGCACTCGCCGTTGCTGCACGTGAATTCGCCGCTCGAGGGACAAGCTGCGTGCAAAAAACGGTAAGGATGGAATAAAGCGTGGGGGGAGGGAGAGGGGGGGGGGGATGTTCACGCTGGACGAGCGAGGGTGCAGCCATGCGCGGCCGTTTCGGAACGGCAACGCGGACGCGGGGAACGATGCGAGATGGGCAATAGAGCGACGATCGCCGGTTGACGGCGGGAATTTTTGCGATCCTCCTGACGAACCGAACCTTGACCCGCAATGACGCGACGAGGGGACGAGATTTTTCCTCTTTTTTTTTCGAATTTACAAGAAAAAATGACGTTTTTTGGATTTTCAGTGGTTTTATCTCCACGACGATTTTTCTTGTCGTTATTTTCAAAAATTCTCTTGTAATATTGGACGATAATCGATGCCGATATTTACCGATACCGAGTTTGAGAGCAAAAATGCAGCTGCCTAGTTTGAACGTTCTCAAGCTCGTGGTGTTAATTCGGGAATTTTTGCGATCCTCCTGACGAACCGAACCTTGACCCACAATGACGCGACGAGGGGACGAGATTTTTCCTCTTTTTTTTTTCGAATTTACAGGAAAAAATGACGTTTTTTGGATTTTCAGTGTTTTTATCTCCTCGACGATTTTTCTTGTCGTTATTTTCAAAAATTCTCTTGTAATATCGGAGGATAATCGATGCCGATATTTACCGATACCGAGTTTGACAGCAAAAATGCAGCTGCCTAGTTTGAACGTTCTCAAGCTCGTGGTGTTAATTCGGGAATTTTTGCGATCCTCCTGACGAACCGAACCTTGACCCGCAATGACGCGACGAGGGGACGAGATTTTTCCTCTTTTTTTTTCGAATTTACAAGAAAAAATGACGTTTTTTGGATTTTCAGTGTTTTTATCTCCTCGACGATTTTTCTTGTCGTTATTTTCAAAAATTCTCTTGTAATATTGGACGATAATCGATGCCGATATTTACCGATATGAACGCTCTCAAGTTCGTGGCGTTAATTCGGGACTCACCTATGGTGCAATTGATCTCGTCAGTAGCGTCCCAACAGTCGATCTTTCCGTCGCATCTTTTGTCAGCCGGCAGACAGGAGGTCTCGTTGCCGCATCGAAAGTGCGTCTCCGGATCGCAGTCTGAAAAGACGATTTCAAACGTCAGCGGCGAATAATTAACGCTCGTGTATTTTTCACGTATACGCGCGCTTGTGTGTTAGCCCCGCGAGAGCGGGGCGAGCGATGAAGCCACGCAAAGTGGCTTCGAGAGCGCGTGCGAGAGCCAATAAGGGTAAAAAAAAAGAAAAACACGGAGAGTTTCTCTCTCCTGGTGGATCGTGCGCAAACTGGGCCAAATCGACAAGCCGCTTACGTAACGTTGTATATTTCGACGATGAACGACGCGAATGAAATGGAAAAAAAATAAACGCCAATAACGATAATAATCGAACCGGGAAAATGTGCTTGAAGAAAAAACAAATAATTGTCATACGGTGGCCCTTTGTGTTCGTAAAAAACTGGCAGAGTTTTTCAGACATGGGCACGAACGCGCTGCAGCGCCTTAATTTTTTACGTAATTCAATCTGTCAAAATCAGGTGACTGTCAAATTCAAGCACAAGACAACATTCGCGCCCGGCAGAAAAAAAAAAAACACGAAATTGTTTCGTGTTTTCGATGAATATCGGTGTGTTTCCGTAATAATCGATATAGACTGCTGAATTGGATTTTAAAGATCCAAGATTTCTTGCCATTTTGCGCCAACTTGGTTCAAATCACTAAAATGCTCGCCGTTTTTTTTCTGATTGAGGTAGACACTCCAACTTGCGCTCATTCTCTGGGTAATTGTTGAAGCTTCAAAATGCCGTTTGGTTCATCGAGATATCTTCATTTTTCGATTTTTGGCAGAATTTTAAAGCAGGGTCATCGATTTTCGCCAATTTTCCCATACATACCCCTTTGCGTTTTTTTCGCCAATTTTCAACATCGATTTTGAGGGTGAAGGAATCAAGCTATCGACATTTAACTTGCACCATTCTTCAAGTCTACTCGAGGGCTATCCAAAACCCCCCCTATAAGCCTATGTAGCCCAATTAGAACGGAAGTTACGACCGTTTGAAATTCCGACTTTTCGACGATTTCGGAAGAGTGGTCCAAAATGGGTCAAAATTTCTTTTTCCAATTCCCGATGTTTCAAACCCTTATCCGATCGGAAATTTTCCGCTGCCCATGAAACACACCGACTTTTTCCCGAAAACTCGATATTTAAGAAAATAACAGGCTATAAAGCATCGAAAAAACGAAGCGTAAAGCTCTCACCGCAATCGTACTCGTCCGAATGATCGTAGCAGTTCATGTGACCGTCGCAGTGTTTCACCAGCGGGATGCACAGAGTATTGGCGCAAGTCCACTCGTCCTCCAGGCAATAATGCTCGATCTCGAGGCATCTGAAAACGTAAAAATTCGCGAATCCGCGAGATTCGAGGGGAGGTTTCGAGGAGGGAGACGCGAACCTGAAAGCGTCGCGATCGAGACGATGGCACTTTTGTTTGTTGACGAGGCAGAGACCGCTGCATCCGGTGGGATCCGCGGGGTCCGGTCCCGTTCGGCAGATCGGCACGTCCTCGTCGACGAGGGCGACGCACACCTCGGTCTCGTAGCAATCGTCGCAGTACCGAGTCGCGTTCGGATCCATCGTCGTCTCGAGGATGCTCCCCCAGGTCGCCGCGAGGAGTTCCTCCGAGGCGTCGGTCGCGTTCGACGAATCCACCAGGGTGGCGACGGTGAACGTCTCGTTCGTCTCTCTGGTCGCGTTGTCGCCCACCGAGGATCTCAAATACTGTCGAATAATCTCGAGTTTTTCCGGCTCTGCGTTTCGCCAACAACGAATAAAACACTTTCAGTATACATCGCGGACATTACGCGAGGGAAACCAGGGTCACCCTTGGAATTTCTCGAAAACAAAAAAAAACCATAAACGCTCTTTCTCCTCGCGACTTTTTTCGAATCGAGTCTCACCGAAAACGACGTAGAGGGCGATCCCACCGATGCTCAGTAGAGCGAGAACGATCGCGAGAACGAGGACGATCGATCTCGCGGATGTCGCCGCGTCCAACGGCCGCACGAGGTCCAACGTCCATCCGTGACGGTTTTTACGAAGACGAGCCGGATGCGTCGGCGGCGGTTCGCCCCTCGCGCTTCTCCGCAGATTCACGCGGTTCTGCGACGTCGGAGTGTACGCCCGGGTCGGCAGCGAGTAGGCCCTCTGCGGCACGACGATAATAAACGCTGATGACGCGAAATTCGATATTTTTTACCCACTTCCGGTCTCGAACGTCCGAAAATGGCGAACGTCGGATTTGCACCATTACACGCCGAACGACCGGAGGGCCCCTCACCTGGTGCTCGACTTCCGCCATCGCCCAGCTCCGCGAGCTCACTCGCTTATTCTTCTCTCAAATTTCCGCGCGAGCAAAGTGTCTTTTCCGCTGCGTCGTTGAATTCCCATCCCCGCGAACTCAAACTCTGCAAAGTCTCCTTCGAAATCGCGAACTTCATGACGAAACCGGGGCGAAATGATAATCGCGAAGCAAAAGAATGCGCGGACAGAGTTTGAATCGCGACAAAATGATTTTTTTCAGAGTGCTCTTCGTGGCGCCAAGCGGAGTCGGGCGCAGAGTTGATTTTTATTTCGATAACGCGCGCGTAGATACAAATATATTCAGTACACACGAGCAGACGTGAAAAGGAAAGCAGCTGCGGGTGCGCACGGGAAATAATCGCGACGCGGAAGCGATACGCAAGCGGAAGTGCGTGTGTACATGTGCTGCGATATTGTACGTGCATACGCACGGAAAACTAGCGAGAGGAAATACGAACGCAGAGAGACGAAGCGAGAGAGAGCCAGAGACGTGAAATTTCTTCTTTTTTTTCGTTTTTTTTTGTACATAAATATACATTGACTCGAAGATGGCGAGATGAATGAGAGCGCCGGTGGAAAAGTTCGCATCCGCGCGGATGAAACGCTAAATTTCGTCTTTTTTTTTTCTTCTAATTTTATGTACGCAGACGCGGAGATGACGAGAGATGAATCGAAGCGCCAGTGCGGAAAAGCGTTTCGCGAATGGAACCTGCTCTCTGGTGGTTCTTTCGCGACGAGAGAGAGAGAGAGAGAGAGAGAGTGGATAAAAACGCGCGATGAGGCGAGCGACCGCACACGAGGGTGTGTGTTTGGCACAGTTTCGGTGGCACGTTCACCGGAACACTACCGACATCATCGCCCGGTTTCAATACCCGGAGACTCTTCCCGTCCCTCTCTCTCTCTCTCTCCCTCTCCGGTGCGCTTCTTTCGCGTCTTTGGTGACATAACACGCGAGTTCGCGGTATATAATCGTCGCGATATACACGCGCGCGTTCCGCATATAACATCCACGCTGGGAAGATCGGAATAATCCTCTACAGGACGGTCCATTAAAATCGAGACAGCATCATTTCCGAAATCTCGAACTTTGCCGCAAAAAAAGTATCCAACCGAGTTTCCAGGGCGAGAAATTGGGTGAACTTTGAGAAACTTCCCAGAAACGGGAAAAGTTTTGGAAATGACGATTTTTCGAAATTTTTCAAGTTGAAAAATCATCGCCGAGTGCGCGAGGGACTTTTTTTCTCTTTACCTGAAAGTTCAGCTGCGGCTTTTGTTCCTCGAGGTCGCCGAAGAACTCGGGGAGTTCCTTGTCGCTGCAGCGCCAATGTTCCTGCGAGTATATCGAGTTTACTCTCATCCCCGCGCGATTGTTTTCCGGCGGCGTTGAGACGAGCGTTTCCTCGTATTTTTCACGATCGAGGGCCTTTGCCTGACAGATCGTGGGTAAATCCATGTTTTTACCGATGAAGAAAATCCCGTTTTTCTCCACATCGTCGGGGAGAAGACGGACAGCTCCGGACAGCCTCGGTCCACTCGCATCCGTCAGTAGGGAAGCCGCTCGCAGCGCTTCGCTCCTGCAACGCTTGCAATCCCGCTTTCGCCTTGTCCTTTTACCGATCGGCTTGTCGAGCAGGTTGCAGCCACCGTCGGTCCTCGCTCCAAAATCCTCGCGAGGATGCTGATCCTCCTCGAGGACTCTCGGCCTCGTCTCGCCGCATAAAAATCTCGACCTCTCGCGATTGGTGACTCGCACGGAAAAGCGCGCAGCATCCTCAGCCCTCTCCCGAGAGTCGTCGAATCTCGTCCTCGAAGCGAGCGTCAAGTTCCTTCGAAAATTCGATCCCGTCTCATCTCCGTTCGCCTCGCGGAGGCTGCGGATGCTGGGCGACTCGTCTCGCGTAAACAGGCGAGAAGACGAGAGTCGCGAGGCTGGGAGGGACGAATCGAATGTCGGACACGTCGTCATATCCTCGTAAACGTGCACTTCCGGATCGTTTCTCACCGATGACGAGGTGTCTCCTCTCATCGGACATCGCGCGTCATCTTCGAGGCTCGATCCTCGAGCGATGCCCCTGCATGTCGCGACCTCCTCTTCGTAGCCCTGATTCTCCATCTGTAATACATAATCTTCAATCGTAGTTCCACCGGAAGTCCTCCATTTCCCGTCCCTTGTACCGCGTGTTTTTCGCAAATCGGGAGCTTCGTCACGGCGAGGAGCACTCGGATTTCAGCGTAAAAATCTCAAATGTACCTCAAACTCATCCGGCACCATCTTCGTCGGCTACCGACACCATCGGCGCGGGATAAACCCTCTTCGCGAAGGCGTCAACGTTCGCATCAACAAAAGTACGAGGAAATTAATATATAACAAATTCGAGAAGCAACAAAACGAGCGCGCGTTCGACACTTTTGCTCTCGCAGCTTCCGTACAGACGCAGAAGCGGCCGGCGGAAGATCCCGTTCGCTCTCGGTCATAAAACGACGAGAGTCGACATTTTTAGAACCGCCAAACGCGAAAGCTCAAAGAAAAAAAGTATAATAAAAAAAAGAGACGAAAAGCCGATTGGCAAATCAACCGCCGACTCGCGAGATGACTTCTCGTGCCTGTGGAAAACGAGCGGAAAGCGTCGTTCGCATCCACGACGACTAGTTTTTTTGTTCCTCGCTCGTTTCGATCGATCTTGAGGATCTTTTTTGTCCCGCGAGAGCTCGCGCGTGTGCTGTACTCGCGGCTATCCAGCGACTACTGTCGCTTTGCGAGCTCTTCTACAGCGTCTTACGTCGTCGCGTTTTGTCGTATCGTCGTGGCGCTCGCGCTAATAATCCTCCGTCGTATCTCGGACTCGCGAAAGGCACGCCAGCAGGACTGGAGAGAGAACGAGCTGATCAACGCAAAATGGAAAACCCACTGCTGTCGCGAAAAAACGCGAGGACGAGAATTCCGCAAACGCGAATCGAGATTCGTCATTGTCGGATGCAGGAAAAACTTTTTCTCACAGATTCATCGTGTGCGGTGTACGAGGAGTGAATAAACATCCTGTCTGACGATCGCGCGAGCGAACACATCTCTCTCGCACGCAATCGACGTATAACCGAGAAGAATTACCATCCGATCCACGTGTACGAAAAAAAATGAAGCGATATTCCGAAATTTCGAGCAAAAAAGCAAAATAAAAGTCGATTTCACTGTATTTAACGAATCATTCAACCGGTACGTTTCTTCAAAGTTTAATAATTGAAGGAAAAAAAACCTCGATAAAAGTTGTCAAAAAACGCCTCTGATTCTCGATCCTCCGGATTTAAATTCCGCATCGCGAGGGACGGAACGAGAACGCCGAAAGGCGAATGAAAACGTACGTTTAATTCGGAGATGCGAGCGAGTGCGCGCGAGCGAATGTCTCTCATAATTGTGTAATAAAATTGTGATGGGATGCTGTGCGCGCGTATTTTGATTCAGATCTCACGTTCGCATTCAACAATATAAGAACCCAGAGAGAGAGAGAGAGAGCAGGAGAAAAGTCGGGAACCAAGATTCCAATTGGCGAGTGCATGATTGTCCCAATTATCTCGACTTGACTCTCCGATTGATCCCGAGAGAGAGAGAGAGAGAGAGCGCGCCCACTGACGTCATCGAACGCCGGGAGCTCGTACATTTTCCTCAGCGACCGCATAATAATGTACATTATTTACAAGGAATGTATATTACACACACATGTCATGTGCACGTTCGCATATATATGCGTGTAATTGTATACGATCATCGAGGAATCACAGCCCGCTTTCTCGCTTCCAAGTCGCGGAGCAACGTGCAGCATATCGATCAGCGATGACTCATTAGATACGTTCCGCATATCCCGGTGTATTTTCACGATTTCGGCGGTCATTTCAAAAGAATTTCAAAGCTCTCTTTGCACAGATTGCCACAGCGTACTAGAGAAGCAATACGGTACGTGTACCTCAGGGTGTCGCTCGTTTCCCAGGCTGGACTTTTTCGATCGGGCCTTTTCGCGTTTTAATCATTAAAAACTCTCGATTCCGCTTCGGCCATGATTCTTGCGGTATTTTTTCAATTTTTTTTCGTACGAAATGGTCAGTTTGAAAAAGTGCAAAAATCCCATGTTCCTTCGGGGAATACTCGAGTGGAAAAAAGTGAACCTGAGAAACAAGAGACACCCTAATGTATTCGTGTATGCACGAGGGTTTATTTATACGCGCTACACACGCGTGTGCCGAGTACAGCGGGTATATCGAAGGATTTGAAAAGAGGAAAAGATCGTTCCACGAAGCGAGAGAGAGGAAGAGAGAGGAAGAGCCATGGATGAATTATACATTCCACGTAAAAGACGTTTAAAACTCGGCGCGTCTCGGGTGAATCGCGCGAGATTCCCGCACGAGGTCGAATATTTTCCCCTCGTTGCGGGCATATCGCCCGGCAAGACCGAGTGAAAGGACACACGAGGAGCGTACAACAAAACGCTCTTCGCTTTTTCTCCCTCTGCCTCTGAATGCTGCTGTATTTCTCTCGTGGACATTGCGAGCGATGACAGCGTAGGAACGAACGAAAAGTTTCGTAAACGCGCGGACGATTCGCGTCGCGGGTCACGTTCGCCTCCTCCGCGTACGTCGCGATTCCCAAATTTGCCCTTTCGTGCCGCGGAATACTCAAGACCGTTCGTGCCTCGAGCTCGGAGACAAAAATACCGATCATCTCTCGATCTCGATTTTCGACTCTACGATTTTCGCGCGAGAACGCAAGATCGTTGAGTTCTTTCGTGTTTTTCACCTTCATTTTTCATCGCGCGAAATTCCACACGAGAGCCTATCGCGCTCTCTCGTCTGCCGGCTAATTTCGTTTATCGCTCTCGCGTTTGCATCGTCCGAGGCGAGAACAAGCCGAGAACCAAAGCCCATAACGATCCCTCGAGGTTTATCGTTGCTCGGTCGTTGAGCAAATAAACGTTCCTGCGCCGCTCGCTGCGCATTTCCGGTCTCCTTTGCTCGCTCTTTTCATCGACCTCCTCCGGCAAATTGTTTTTAAAACGGAGAATAAATAAGGCTCGCGGGTTTCGCGAGAGCTCCTCGTGCGTTTACGCGTCGAACGCGCCGGTGAGTAACGCTTCTGTGCACGTACGTTTCTCGCGGCGATAAAACGGAAGAGGACAAGGTTTCTCCGCGAAACTATGCCGCGTGTACCGGATTGCACAACGGATGCGTCCGCGATTCTCTCGCGATTTCGTCCATTTTTCCCCGTCCCGCGAAAGACCGATCGAGGCACATGTTCTTTGGGCGCGAGATGCACATTTTTTCAATTTTCCGGACGAGCGGGAGTACAATTAGCGGATGATGAAATTTCAGCAGGATCCAACGAAAATTGCCGCCTCTGGAGGGTGTCTCGTCTTACCGCGGCGCGCGAACCCGTCCCCGATGAGCGCTCGAAGCTTGTAGGGCTTACGATCGCACCCGATACGCGCGTCTCCCCTTACGCTCCGCGACAAAACGCCTCGATTATACATTACCCCACACGGTCCCTTCGAATTGGGCGATGAAGGACGCTCGATTATGTAATTATCGTCGCGGGTCTTCCTCCATCGTACGGTTGTACAATGAGCCTTCGCGCATTCATGGAGGAAATCGGTAGGGTCTTGTCTCCGCTTCCTGCTGCGGAAGACTCGCGTATTGACGCCGTTCTCCAGTGGGAATCGGAAAATGGCAGCACGTGGACGTCCAGACCAGGGTCAGCTCATCGCGGAGATGATTCCGCACCTCCGGGTGTGTCGCGAAAAATAGCCCGGTCTGCTCTTTGTCGCAGTCGTTTTTCCATCGCGTACGTCGCTGAAAACCATCGCGCCCAACAGCGACATTTGGCGAGTTACCAAGGAGAGGGGCACCGCGGAACAAAAAGCGCAATTACGGATATAGAGCCGCGGAGGCTTTTAGAGAAAAGCCACTCCGCTGTTTCTGTCGCTGCTGCGCTGACGGTGGCGCTAAATTACGTGTACGCTCGCGGGGATGTAGCTCAGTGGTAGAGCGTTCGCTTTGCGTGTGAAAGGCCCCGGGTTCGATCCCCGGCATCTCCATTTTACTTGTTCTCCATCTCCGCTCACCGGAAACCGAGATTCTCAAAGATCGTCTCGTCACGGACAGAGTCTCCGAGCGTTTGAGACGAGTTTTTTTTCAATCTGGACCAAACGAAAGGAGGCTGCGGGCGATACAAACATGATTGAAAATAACGCGAGCGTCGGAGCACGGGAGGACGGCTGTCTATATCCATCGCGAGGGAGTCAACGCTCTCTCCGCTATTTCGTTTCTTCTATTTTTTTGGAAATTTTCGTGAAGAACACAACGATGAGCTCGTGGCGCCCGCGCGTGCACGCACCCGTGTTTTTCTGACAAATTCACTCGTTAGCGTCGAGGGGAAAGCGCGGAGGAGAATGCCGGGCTAATTTATCGTCTCGCGAGACACACGATGACTATAAATATATACGGGGAAGAAGCTCGACCGGCGAGACTCGCGCAAGCGGACAAGACTCCCATTGTTTTGTTTTCCAGCGCCATATCGCGTCAGGAACCGCGCGTTTCCCGCGGGTATACCCGGAGAGCAAACATCCGCCGTCGGCGCGGTGTACCGCGGGAAATCTACCGCACAAAAGGCGCATACGATGATTTACAATTTCGTTGATTTTCTCGAACGCTCTCGTATCCGTGCGTCGCAAAACCTTTGTATACGCGCCACGCGGAAGAGCCAAGCTCTCAGAGTGTCTTTTCGCCGTTCGGTCTCTGCTGGTTACAACCGCCGCTGAGAGAAATCGACGGGATGTTCGAGCCGAGTGTGGCCTCCCGCGAATATCCCGTCTGTATTATCAGGGCGATGCCTCTTACTATTTTTAACCCTCGCGCCAGGCGGTACGGAAATAAAACTTTCGGGAATTACCGCGGCCGATTTTATCCAGCATCATTTGGTCCATAGAGCGTTTCTCCCGTGGGTCTTGTTTCGTTCTGTTTTTTTTTTCTTTTTTTTTCTCAATGAGGCAAACGAAACTGTCGGTGGATTTTTGTGACAGTTGGCGACGACCACCGCAGCACCAGTTGCCAATGCCGCAAATAAAGCAGCAGGTGAAAAACAGCCACCGCGGCCGCTCGGTTTGTTCTTCATTGCGCGGACGAAACGTCACGCTCGACGGGGTATGCGCGCGTGTGCGTAAACCAACAGCAGAGGGTTAATTCCACGGAGAAGGACAGAGGATACGCACCTGGCGACCTGGCGAGACACCTACGCCGTCTACAGGGACGACGAAAACTTGAGCCTCGCTCGTATTAAGGTAGTTATATCGTTTTATCGTTTTCTTAAGATTTTGTTGAAAATTTGAATACGTATTCTTTGATGTCATATATACGTGTGTAATAAATTTTGGAAGGTTTTACCACGTGGAAGTTGAGATATTTATTGGTAAAAATCACAATTTTCGGTAGTCTCTCGTAAGAGCGCGTGTTAAAAGTTGCATTTTCATCAATGAATATCTTGGCTTCTACGTGGTGAAGCCTTCTAAAACTTTGCATACATTTTTATGCAACATCAAAGAAGATTTCTTGAGTTTTCCAAAAAAATCTTAAGAAAATTTTTTTCGCAATTTTTGTAATTGTAGAGCAAGCACATATCACCTGGGATGACCGTGAATTTGGAGTATGCTGTTCTTTAGTCGATTTGCAACAACTTTTCTTATTTAACTGAAGCCCGCGAACCATTTTGTATGTGAGAAAAACTGCAAAACAATTTCTCGATTTGAATCTAACGATAGAACTACCTTAATAACACCGACGACGTCGATTGTTTCGCCGTTCGGGACGAGTCGTTGGAACGTTCGTTTTTCTTTACCCTCGTTGTTTTTTGAAATTCAAATTTTTTCTCGGATATTTTTTTTGTGGGACTGCGAAAATGTCAATTTTTCTTGATATATTTACCGCGATAAAAATGTATTATACCTCACGAGTGAATCACGATAAAAATGACGAGCTTGCGATAACATCGTGCGTTGAAACGAGGTTTTTTTTTCAGCGCGTATCGATGAGAGAAACTCTTTGTTTCGCGATGTTTTTTCGATCCACTTGAGAAAACCCTCGTGCTTGCGATGTATACGCGTTTGCGTATGATTTTTTTTTTTTTAAATCGCGTGAATGCCGGCACTGTTAATTGCCGATCGCTTCTGCAACCATCTCGCGCGGTTGAACGCGCGCGTTGACGGATTTTTCAAATTATCAGTGCATCGATTTCAGCCTCCAGTCGGTGAAAGAAAAAATTGCATGAATCGCAGTGCTCAAAGACGGATCGCTGCCGATCGCTGAGACGATCTGCGCGTGCTTTTTTTTCGAATCGCAAAAAATGTGAGACAAAAGTGCGGTTTTTTTTCGTTTAAACGAATTTTACCAATCCTAGGATAATAACGCGATAAAATCGGTGAATTTCGACAAATTCGAGCTGCGCTCACCTATAGATCCACTCTGAGATTCATCGTCACCGCAACCGCATATTCCCGCGGTGGAAGATCGCGGAGGAGAGAGAACGCACTCCGCCGATACACCAGGCGCGATCTTTTAATCGTCAATGGATAAGCACGAAACAAACAATTTTTCAAAATTCACACTCGATCATCCGTGAAATACGAGCGCGAGTATTTATTCCGAACGAGAGAGGGAGAGAGAGACTGGAGTTTTGCCGGACGCGTGGATGAACGCCGCGCGCGTCTCACCCCGTCTCGCGCGTACGCATTTTTAACTCGCGGTATCGCACGCACGGCGCGCGAACGAATGCGGCGGGCCTCGTGTGTGCGTTGCGTGTGCTGCTCGCGACGACTGTTTTTTCCCCAACCGTGACACCGCCGCGCCGGTTCCGTCGGCGGTTGTCATGTACACAAAACGGCCGACAACCAATGGAACAAGCCGAGTGTACACGCGGCTCGAAAGACATGGTCGCGCCTTTCTCGAACCTCTCGTTCGAAGGAAAAAACACCACGAAAAAAGCAGCACGGACGAGTCTTGATACGGTACGAGCGAGGCAAAAGCGGTGGCGTTCGAACCCGCTGAGGCGAAACGTACGCGCGGGATTTCTACATTACCGACAGCCGATAACACCAAAGAAGCGTGTACCGCGCATCGTCGTGAGGTTTCGTGCTTATTTCCGTCGATATCCCTCTTCTTATCTTCTCGCGATCTTCGCAAAACTCGATAAACTCGAACGAGTGATAAAATTCGATAAATTACGTCCGCAGAGTTCGATGTATACGAATTTTCCGAAAATTCGATAGTTCGTGCAAAAAAATTGCCATTATTCCTTTCGACTCGAGGGCAGCATCGATGCACGAAAGGTTTATCCACGAGGGTTTCCCACATCCATGTGCGGCTTATCGCCGACGTAATATGACGACGAAGCCACGCGGTTGTGACTAGCTTGTTCTCACACACGCATCGTCCGGCCGCTCGTAAGACGATGAGCCAATTAAGATACGATAACGGGATACCACCGCGTTATCTCTCTCTCTCTCTCTCTCTATCACGCCATAAAAAAGCACTAAAAACAAAGCCACACGTAAAATCGGTACCTCAATGTATAACCCGCGTTACACACACGTGTCCAAGGCTCGGAGACCAAAATGCAGTTTCAAAAAAAAAAAAACGAGGACAAAAAACCAAGAGTATTTTCTCTCGATGCTCTTGATCCCTCGTCGATTATCCCTGATTATAAAAACAGAATAACGTTGCCAGCAGGAGCGGTATGCAGTGAGAAAAGAAAAGCTCGTATCGATCATGTACATTATAATTATACCGATTCACAAACGCGTACATTATAACGGTTTTTTTCTTCTCTTTTGACGGACGAAAAGTTCGTGTAAGAGTTGCCTGGATTTACGGTACAGCACACGTGAGTCGAATGCTTCGAGAGGTCGAAAATGAGATATTGGCCAATGGCGAGGCGCGCCGGAGAGAAAATGAAACAGCGGCGGGGTGCCCGCGATGCCTCGCGAGGATGCATATCGGAGAACGCGGCGGAGTGTCAGTACGCGCCGAGTCGTCCACGCGGGTAGATTGCGCGCGAGTGCCGCGGTGGGTAATGCCTGGTACTGACACTGACGAGTCTCGCGCGGGTGTCTCGATCGTCGTTTCTCTCGTTGTTCTCCATCGGAGAGGAGGTAGGCAGCAAGCAGCCCCGCAGCTGCGTGTACGGTCGAACGATGACGAAAGCGCGAAAAAACGTCGCGAGATGGTGCAAAGTATAAAAAAAAACGACGGAAACAAAGCGCGCTCATTTATTTTTTTCGTCATCCCGCGAACTCGACGCTCAACACCGAGGCAGTTTTTATTTACTCCGCCGTCAGCGCAGATACATCGCGGATAAACGATAAACGATATCTCCGGACCGGAAGTTGCGACGCGGTGGTCCACCTCGCGTTTTACTCTCCAGCGTGAGTACCACACGGACGAGAAGATGTTGTATCTTTGGCACGCTCGTTGCGACTGTAATCTCGCGCGTTAAAAAACGCGAGTCTCGCGGTACTCCGCGTCCACCGCGCGACGATGTTCGAACGGGAAATCGCGGGTCGTCCCCGCGCGGGACGTCGGCGACACCTCCGCGTGGAAAATAAACGCGAGTTCCTCTTCGTTACCCTCCAATTTCCGCGCTTTATCGTATGCAGGTTTTTTTCCCTTTCTCTTTATGTCCAAGACACGCAGCTTCGTAAAATTCATGAATTCTCGTGTATATGTGGTTCGTTTGATATACGCACCTGACCCCGCTGTGTACCGATGATGAGCGCCTCGAGGACCTTTGGTCGACCTTGATCGACCTTGACGCGGAAGGTCAAGCGAGGGTGGCTGCGATCCTCTTATCCGACAGAGGTCTCCTCCGCGATGACCCCCGTTTTTCCGCGACCCGTGACTACGATGCGTTTCGATGAAAAAAGAAGCAACAAAAGTCTCAGAGTTTTTCGAAAAGTGCGATGCGCTGTCTAAAAAAAATACGCCGTGCGTTTTGTTCCGAAAGGCCTCGTATTGTTTTTATCGTGGTTTATTTCAATGGGAAATTGGAAAAGTGCGAGGAAGAGCATTTTAATAGCCGGTATCGTTTTAGGTCCATCCGAAGATCTTAATTCCGAATTTCGATCCGGAGATGAACTTTCTTTTTCCAAGCACCCTAATGTATACACGTACAGCACCTAGACGTCGTGTTCAACGAACAAAGACGTCCGTACACCACGTACGTACGTCGAGAAAGTACAGCAGAGTCGGAGAAGAGTTTTGCCACCGCGGCGTGCCGCGCGAGTTCCACTTCCGATAAA
Source organism: Heteropelma amictum (assembly GCA_959613375.1). Lineage (NCBI taxonomy): Eukaryota > Metazoa > Arthropoda > Insecta > Hymenoptera > Ichneumonidae > Heteropelma > Heteropelma amictum. The sequence continues at coordinate 1,078,305 of OY390722.1, forward strand.
TCGGACGCGTTCTATATAATACACACGCTCTGCGGCGATTTTGCACCGCCATTTTCGCCGCTCTGATCGAAATTTCGAGCGACTCGGAAACCATCAATTCCCGACCAATTTTACGAAACTCTTATCCTTTCTCTGTGTATATAAAATATTTGAAAAAAAGTCGCGATTAAAAGCCCATCGTCTATATTATTACGTAAAGAAACGACCGACACAACGAGAGGAAAAAAGTATCACGAAGCAATTAACGTATATATTTATGTCGAGTGTTTTTTCTCTCAACCATGGCGTCGTTGTTTACCGCCCCAAAAACCGATCGATTAGGGTTTTGAACGAAGATTTTCGATCATCAGCGTTAATCATCTCGCGGAGATAACGGAAATCAGCTCCACGCAGCCTTCGCTCGTAATAGACGCGTGCCTGGGCGCGGATAAACAGGCTGATTATCCCCGCGGACGACGTCGTCCACGGGGGAGAATCGACCTGAAGGTGACGTCATCAGGAGAGAGAGCGAGCCTCAAAGTAGGTTAGAGAACTCGGTTGTTTCGTCCTCTCGCTGCGGAACAGTCGCAAACGCGATATCCACGCGGACGCGATCACTCATATCGGTCCAACGCGATATGTCGCGCATTTTATTTCGACGGTAATATAACGCAGCTGCGATCGCGATGGAGTAACTTTTCCGCGGGGAAACTTTTGCCATCCTCCCGCCAGCGAGATAAAACGGACACGGCCTTCTCCGCGAGGGAAATTCCGCGAGGAAAATTCGTACGTGCTCGCGCGCGCGGGTGATAATCGAGATGTTTATTACCGTACCGCGTGTGTTATCTTTCTCCCGCGCGCTCCGAGAGAAAGTTTTTACCACCGCGGTTATTATTATTGTTTGTACAGGCGCGAACAAACGGCCGACTCTTCAAACTCATCGACGAGATTCTCCGTGGCGCGCGGTTTTTTCGATCATTTTTCTCTTCCTCTCTCTCTCCCTCTCTCTCTCTCGCTCTCGCTCTCTCGAGGGAGAGTGTCGTCATATTTACCGTTGGGAAAACATTCATGAGAGAATAAACCGGTGCATGAAAAATGAGCGGGAATCAACGGTGACGAACGAGGAGGAAGGACCAAGGTCAACGATCCCAGAGTACGGGATATCCCCTTCCCGTGAGAGCGGACGGCGCGTACCGCCTCGTCGCTCCATCGGGGAGATGCTCGCAAACCGCGATGATTCCAATCTCGGCGGTCAATTTTCTTCGTACTCCGCGAATAAACGCCGAAAAACAGACGGTTCTCTCCAGATCGGAGACGGAAACTCCCGGGGAAGATACTCCGGGAGTTTTTTTTTTGGAATTCGCTGCGCGAACGGCGGATGTTGTCTACGCGCGTTTTCATCTCTTGTACACGGGATATATGGTCTCCCCAACTTTTGCAACAACAGCGCTTTCACTCGATCGTGCCGAGTGAAAACCGCAACGTGATTGACGAAAAAAAAAGGATACACAATCTCCCTGCGAAATCCGCGCGAATGCGACGATGCCGTCTTGGAGAATTTTTTGGAAAAACGAAAAGAAAAGGCTGTTTTTTGATTCGGTTCGATTCTCACCCTTTCAAAGGCAGCGATTTCATTGTCCGATGACGCTCGATGACTTGATGCAGTTTTGGTTTGCACTCCCCGAGACTCGTATCGCACGGTGAAAATGCTCATCTATGTGGAGAATGCGCGTATGTGCGTGTATTTATGCATAAATGTGAGAAATTATTCCGCGAAGCTCGAATAACGAGCGAAATGCACACGAGGCGCGTTCGCGAGTTTGTCGGACGATAAAAACAGCACTTTGCGCATCATCCGAGCGATAAGTGCGAGGAGCGATTTTTTTTTCTTTTTTTTTTATGGTCAGCAAAACTATAATGCAACGACTATGCGCATGGTAAATCCGCTTATTTTACCGAAAAACGACGAGCCCACGGGTGTCAAATGCGTCAAATGCGTTTGGATAAAATTGTGGCTACGGTAAAACGCGAGCGAGAATCGCGAACGAAAGTACATTTTCGAGTTTCTCTTTTTCTTCTTTTTTTTCTACTCGGCGTGACATAACGAATCTCGAGGATTTTTTTCCTCTTTTTTCAACGACCTTGCGTACATATACTTTTGCAACGTTCGACAGGCTTTTTGCGTGAAAATAAATGCTGCGAATATTAGCATAATACCCGCGTGTGCGTTTGCTGATTTATCGGCGATTCTTTCGGTAATGCCACAGCCACGCGTTTCGCCATTTTTACCTTTTTTTTCAACCGTCATAATTACGCGTTGATTGCAATTTTTTTTCCTGCCGACATGACTCGGTGCATCCTTTTGTCATCGCTCTGCTTTGAGCGAAAATTTGGATAAATTGCTTTATCCACTGCGGTACAGATTTTATTTATTCGTCATTGCTGCGATTATCGTCGATCCTTTGCCGATAAACGATTTTACGAAACAAAGAGATTTCGAGCGAGTGACGAGAAAAAGGTCAGTTTTCAAGCCGTATATAATCGCTGACGAAAGATACGCGAGTCTCGGCGGAGCCTGCCCCGTTTTGGAAAACGCACGCTCACGTATGGTTTCCTATTCGTTGTTTTCTCGGTTTCCGGTCGATTATCCGCCAAAAGGAGGAGTTTAGATACGAGAGAGAGACGATTATACAACCATGACGGGAAGGTTCTCCTTCTCCGCTTCGCTTCAATTTTATCATCGCGTGCGAGTGATTTGTCATTTTTCCTTTTGTGAGATCCCTCGCGGAAACGACGATAATAAAGCCAAAGAGCGATGAGATATACTCTCGTTTCACTCGCTGACGTTTCCTGCTCGATAAGTTTAACGTTTTTTCATTTTTCTTTTCTCCCATCGCAACTGCAGAACAATGGACCAAAATCGGAGATAAAATTCCGACTCTAAAGATCCTTGAGCTCTTTTCGTCGTGAGCCCTCATCATCGAGTTTCGCAACGCTCTGTACACATAATTATCGCGAAACGCTGATGTATCAACAGTGAAAAAATTGGAAATATGCCAGGGACATTTGAAATTTGAAAAAATTCGGAAAAATTCACAAAAATTCATTTTGGAGTACAAAAACGCGTATGAAAGATCAGAGTGATTTATGCTTTGGATTTTTCTCGAGGTACTTATCACAGTTGCCATCGAGAACAAAGAAGGACGATGAGGAGGGGGGTGGAATGTTGAATATCGCCCGTATCAGGCTGTCGTGCGAATCAAGAGTAATTCGTGATGCGCGCTTGTGATCTCGCGCTTATCGTATGCACACACAGTGGTGACCAAAAGTTTAGCATCGCTCGAGAAAGACGAGTCAAATTATTTTTCCAAACTTCACAGCTCTGACGCCAACGTCATGTTTCATCTCATCAATATACTATCCGTTTGGTGTCATCTCTTTTCTCTCTCGATTTTTCGTAAATTTCATCTCGACAGTACCGGAATTCCATCGAGATGGTTTCGAACTTTTGGCCGGCGGTGTACACACGTAGGAGAGCTCCGCTGTCGCGTGATCCGCTCGAGCCTCGGTGGGTCAAATAACGGTCAAATCTCGTGGATATTCGAGTCGACGAACGCGTATCTCGCGTTCTCGCGCCGTCAGAAAGGCTCGCACGTCCACGCGGACGATAACGAACACAAGCTCGTAATTCCTCATGTCAGTTACGCTGGTATGAATTCGGAAAATGGTTTATCCGAGTGAAATTCTCGATAATTCACCACCCGCGAAATTATTCGGGTCGAATCTGGAGAAGGGCGGAGGCTGTCCCAAATTTCGGTGGACCTATGGCGGAAATGAAGAAAAAAGAGACAAAAAAACTCGTCTTTTGTATCGATTCAATGTGCTACTTTGATCGGCACACTTTGAAACTTTGACAACTAAGAAAATGAGCGAGAGAGAGAGAGGGATGCAGGTAGGAGCTTTGCGAAAATTCGAGGCTGCGTCGAAGAGAAGAAAATGTCTCACATGGACCGTAAAAATGTCGGAAGAGAGAAGCTCGCGAATCGCGGCAACTTTCGCTGAAGCGAATCCCACTGACCCACTGTGCTGCGCGAGCTGCGGACTTGTCGCGTACCCGTTTGTTTTTCCCCTCGCACAGGCATGCGGTACACACACACACACACTTTTACGAATAAAAGCGTTCGCGCATGTATATCCGGTTGTCGTTGATGTCACCGGTAATTCGGCAATTATGTGTGCCTCGGCAAACCTCCCCCAGCGCTCTCATTATTCCTATTTCACACACGTAATTCGATGCGTTCCTCGAGAGGAGTTTTTTTGAAGGAAAATTGCAACAAAAAAAATTGACCGAATGAAATAAGCAAATTTTTATTTTCCAGTGTCATGAGAGTTTGTTCCGTCTGGTACGGTACGACTTTGGTAGTTTTTTGTCGATAATTTGCAATTTTTTGTAGAAAAACGAGACATTTCAGCTGTGAAATAGGCGATTCGATGGGTTCATTGATTTATACCGATAATTCTGTGTATAATAGAGACTTTTTTGACAATATATTTTTTTTTTTACACACCCGGTACGTGCACGAAGGTTAACAGTATATTTGAGATCGAGGCCGAGGTTGCGTCCGAAATTTAAATGACGCATAACACATGTGTACCTTCGCGTATATTTTATAACGGTGTACAATCGTAGAAGACAGCCTGTACACGTAAGATTCTTCCACGCCAGCGTATAATTGCACCGCAATTTGTCCCAAAAGAGAGGAAACGTTTCTGTGTTTCTTCTCCTCCGGAATAAAAGTCCCCACCGCCGCGGTATCGAGCGGAGACTTTTATCCCCGGAAACGCGATTAGACCGGACCGGAAACGCGATTAGAGGCGCGGTTAAACTGCGCCTGGATTATCATAAAAGAGCAAAACCGGTCTAAAATCCGTCCGTTGCTCTCGAGATCGTCGGGACGGCGAGTTAGCGCGAATTTTGCGAGTAATAATTTAGGAAATTTGGCCCTCGCAGGTGAGGATCCCCTCTGCGGTCTTATCGAGAGTGTCATACGCGATTATCATGAAGAAACAAGCGCGGACGAACGTCGGGACGTTCCGCCTGGTGCTACTCCTGTGTCTAGCGGGAACGGCGCAGCGGACTTCCGGTGAGTCCGCAACGAGGAATTATTTTCTTATGATTAATAATTAAACTCGAAAGTAAACGCTTCGTCCGAACGCAGGAGTGCCGGTGCCGAGCTCCGAACCGACGAGCGACGACGAAATAGCCAAATGGAGCCGCCTGAGCGAGGAATGGCTCACGGCGCGTAAAAACGCCGAGGAACGCTTCGGGGTTGTTCTCCAGCGCTCGGACAACGGATTGCGCGAGTTACCACCTGCTCCGGAGCCCGAAGTCGTCGCTGCCAATGGGGAACGCTTCAAGCAGAGGGTAAAACGACGATTCAGATCTCGCTGCTAAAAAGCACGAGAGAGAACGTTGATGGATTCTTTTTTCTCTTGGATCGAACGGCAGATGAACTACTCGAGAATGCTCTGGGACATGGAGAGCGCTCAGGACAGTGGCCATTTGTCGCTGTTCGTCGACAAAGCCATCAAGCTACTGGACCTCAGACAGGTCATGACGGAGGTCGAGACTTCGGTGATGTCAAAGGTCTCGTGCACCGCCTGCAAGGTCGGCGCTGGCCTGCTGCAGCACTACATCAAGACGGGAAAAAGCGACAAGGAGATCATCGACAGCATCTACCATTTTTGCGTTTCCCTGAAGATTCAGAGCGCTCGGGTCTGCGAGGGTGTCACCGTACTGTTCGGGGTACCAGCTTGTTTTCACGGGCTCGTCCGTTTTCTTTTCCATGAAATATCGATAAATTTATCGCGATAAATCGATTGAAATCTTCCGAAGGGCGAGGTCGTTTACGTGCTGAAGCAAGTGAACATGGGACCGGCGCAGATCTGCAGTTTCGTCATCGGCGATGCCTGCGACGACGCTTATAACCCTCAGCACGAGTGGGAAGTCGCGTTCCCACCGGTGAAGAAGCCTCCGGTCGTACCGTCCGTGGCGCCGAAGGAAGGAGCACCGGCTTTCAAGGTCCTTCACATTTCCGACACTCATTACGATCCTTACTATCAGGAGGGCTCCAACGCCGTGTGCAACGAGCCGCTCTGCTGTCGACTGACCAACGGCCCGCCGGCGACGCCGTCCGCCGCTGCCGGACGCTGGGGCGATTACCGGAAGTGCGACACACCCAAGAGAACCATAGATCACATGCTCAAACACATCTCGAGCACGCATCCCGTGAGTACGCGTACTTTCGGCGATCCCAATTTGTTTTTTGTCAAAACGCACGCAAGTTTTTTCTCCGCATCATCGCAGGACATTGATTACATCCTGTGGACGGGAGACTTGCCGCCTCACGACGTGTGGAATCAGACTCGCGACGAAAACTTGAAGATCCTCCGAGACACGGTGACGCAGATGACGGAAACGTTCCCGGGTGTCCCGATATTCCCCGCTCTGGGCAACCACGAGAGCGCTCCGGTCAACAGGTGTGTAATTTGAGCGAAAAAGTGGTAGTTTGCGTCGATGATTTTGAGTAACGAATCCAAACGACAGTTTTCCGCCGCCGTTCGTCCCCGAGGAGTACAACGTCGACTGGCTCTACAACGAGCTTGACGAGCAGTGGAAGCGGTGGTTGCCCGCCGGTGTCTCGCACACCGTACGACGAGGCGCCTTCTACTCGGTCCTCGTGCGTCCCGGCTTCAGAATACTGTCGATCAACATGAATTATTGCAACAACAAAAATTGGTGGCTCCTCGTCAACAGCACGGATCCCGTCAGCGAGCTCCAATGGCTGGTTTACGAGCTCCAAGGCGCGGAGATGAACGGCGAGAAGGTTCACATAATCGGCCACATCCCGCCCGGACACTCGGATTGCCTCAAGGTTTGGTCGAGAAATTATTACAACATCATCAACAGGTACTTTTACAACGACTTCTGCGAATATTCCTCAGTCTTTCCGTTCAATTCGACATAATCGAGTAACTTTTGCGAGTTGGAAAGTTGAAATCGAACGAAACAAGTCCTTCGACTGTGGAGGTTGAAAAATTCGCGAAATCCGCGATTGCAGATACGAATCGACGATTGCCGCGCAATTTTTCGGCCACACGCATTACGACGAGTTCCAACTGTTCTACGACACGTCGGACCTCGGGAGAGCTCTCAGCATCGCCTACGTCGGTCCATCCGTCTCGCCCTATTACGATCTCAATCTCGGCTATCGGATATACTACGTCGACGGTGATCATCGCGAGACGACGAGGGTGAGTACGATATACGCGTGGGTCGCTTTCAAACGTCATCATCCTCTTGCCTCTCGCGAAACTTGCAGATGGTCGTCGATCACGAGAGTTGGATAATGAACCTCAAGGAGGCTAATCTCTACGGTTATCCCATGTGGCACAAGATGTACAGCGCTCGTCAGGCGTACTCGATGCCCTCCCTCTTGCCCAAGGATTGGGACGCCCTGATCGACAAGATGTCCGAGCAAGTATCCAGCTTCGAGCTTTACTACAAGTGAGTATTCCACCCGCAAAGATCGAAACTTTCACCCGACCGTTATCCAGTCTGCAAAACCGAACAATCGACGTTCGACGTTCGCCAGGCATTACTACAAAAATTCGCCCGAACGACCGGCGTGCAACGACGACTGCCGCAAGAGATTGCTGTGCGATCTTCGCAGCGGCAGGAGCCACGATCGTCGCGCGCTCTGCCAGAGCCTGGAGTCGCGCATCGACAGCGAAACCCGCACCTCCTGGAGGGAATGGCTCTACAACAGTCTCGCTCTTTCGTACGTACACGATTGGTGGAAGGACACTTACTACAACGGCGATACGTCTACTAACAACGTCGGTCCACCGCCGATCGACGATATCACCGGCAAATAACTGCACAGCATCCCCGACGCCTCTCGACTCTCCGATTTCACTCTTTCCCGTCTCTCTCCGATTCCTCATTCGCGCGCACCCCCTTGCGGAAGGTCTCGACGAGAGCCCCGTTAACCGCATGCATATCCGTCGTTCAAAAATCATCGAGATGAGAGGCTGAACAAAAGTTCGAGCGACTCGTGCAAAAGAGTGATTTTTTTTTTCCACAAATCAATGATTTTTGGAGAAAAGTTTGGATCTCGTATCCCATTGGATGCCGAAAGAATTTTTGATAAAGTGCAGGTTTTTTTTTAGTATGGAATTTTCAGCAGTTTTTCTGTTTTATACCTTAGCGATACAAACGGCTGTGGACTCGGCCTCGTTGCAATAATAATAATAATAAATCGTGCGTACGAGATTCGCGAATGCCCGCTCACGAATACCGCGCGATTGTAATTTTTTTTTTTTGCGAGTAATGAGAAATAATTTGCAACTACACGCGACGATAACGAGCTTTCATGTATACGCCTATGTACACACGGAATATGACTGTAAATATTATCTCCGCTTCTAGTTATTTCGGCACGCAACACGCAGTGATACTTTGTACAGCAAGATATCTGGTTGAAATTCGCGGCGAGGAGGATTGCAGCATAAAAAAAAAATGAAAAATTGTTTGACAAAGATATCTACCGGAAGGCAGAGGCGTAAATTTGCAAAAAAGATTTAAAAAACGTAAAGCTCGTTTGGCTGCACACCGATCGCGCGTGAATTTCACCGTAACTTAATTACCGCTTTGAAAACGCGTTATCGCGGAAATTGCAGAATTTACAGCCTCGTCCGGACGTCAATTATCTCAGCCGAGGAATTTCGCTCTGAGAATAAAAACGAGCTTTTTCGCAATGATTTTCGCAAATAATGAAATTGTCCGCGACGCTGATAAATTCTGCAATTGCCCCCTCTGTACATGCAGCGACGATAATTACATCGGTGATGGGATTCTAAGGCAATCGGTATTTCCGCTCTCTGTGTGTTCCCTCGACGAGTGAGTACCGCGTGATACAGCGCGGGATTATCGCGGGATGAAAAATAAACACTCTCGGAATATTCATTTTTCCAACCGGACGTTTTCATCTCGCGAGAAGCCGCGCGCGCGACCGTACACCGACGACACGTGCTAATCATTGTTTTTTTTCTCTCTCCCATACAAAAATATTCGCAGGATGTCAGTGGTCATGGCGATACCGAGATTCGCCTACAATTTGCCCAAATACGTGCTGGGATTGGGCTAGAGGGGCGCGTCGTTGCCGGCGAGCAATCGAAAATCGCGACGAAGGAGAAACGTGAAAAAACAAACGTTCGTCGAATTATACGCATTGTGATAATTTTTAAGCGCTGGACAAACGAATGAAAAAAGACTGGCTCTTTCTCAAATTTCGCAAACAACGCCGTTGCCGCGTCCCCGACGGGTCGTGACCGCACCCGGCGAGACGGATGAGGATCGTATACGAGGGAATAAAATGAATGCGCGATGATCGATCGGAGCGACAATCATAATGATAATTATAGCAGAAGAGTCATCGCGAAAGACAACGGGCGTGATCGTTGATCGATTTATCCGCGAGAGTGCGCGAAATGCGCTTTGTTTGGAAAATACCGCAACTCTTCCTGAATTCGCGTGCGGAAAAAAAAGGTGCAGCTCAAAGGAAAAGGCGTGACAGAGGGACAGGGAGGAACTTTGCATTTTCGTATTTGTCATTTTTCCCACTTTTTCAGAGCTGAAGCACACGCATAGACACGTTGCACATACACTTTGTGTGTGTATAGAAATAATGCCGAACCATATGCTACAGATGTATGTACATACCCACTGCGATGTTGTGTTTTACAGCCGTGTTTGTTATTTAAGATTCATTGGAAAATAAAACGTAAAAAATAAACATAAAAGAGAAATAACAATCCTTCTATCTTTCTTATAAAAAGTTGATGAGGAGATATAGATCGAAATGATCGAAATATCGAAATATCGCATGCTTTGTTGTCGTTTTATTCGTTTCGTGATTGGTCTGTGATGAGCGCAGCCGCGAAATTCATGCGAGGCTGTATTGGCGCGGTTTTTTATGCTGTTTTTGACAGTTGTCGACTCGTGACATTAATCGCGGTTAGCAAAGGTTATAGTTCTACGATGATTTATTCTGTGAAAAAGAAATCATCCATATCGAGTAAGTAAGAGTACTATATTTCACAATTGAATTTATATTATACGGAGAGAAAATGAGAGATAGTCCGGGAGAAGGAGAGTCAATCAACTAAACTAGCTTCTCTTGCACATTTTTTCAAGCGAAAATTTTCTCCCTTCTTTCTCCCTTGCACATTAATGTTTTATAAAATTTACAAGAAATGATTCTTGGATCAGACGATCTCGCGAGAAGCGTTTTCCTTCAAAGTAGTGGCAGATAAAAAGAACGATCGACAACTCCATCAAAATTTAACCACGCATAGAGGAAACAACTCTAAACAAGATGCTTCATGTCCGGTTTCCGGAAATTTTTGTTCTACAGCAATGTCGGGCGGGTAAACAGTATCGCAGGCGCAATACTACCGCTCGACGCTGGCCCGGAGAGGCTATCTTTCCGCTCTACAGCAATGTCAGGCGGGTAAACAGTCTCGCAGGCGCAGTACTACCGCTCGACGCTGGCTCGGAGAGGCTATCTTTCCGCTCTACAGCAATGTCGGGCGAGTAGCAGTCTCGCAGGCGCAGTGTTACTGCTCGACGCTGGCCCGGAGAGGCTATCTTTCCGCTCTACAGCAATGTCGAGCGGGTAAGCAGACTCGCAGGCGCAGTACTACCGCTCGACGCTGTAGTACTCGACAGTAGTAGCAGATGAAAAGAACGATCGACAACTCGATCAAAATTTAACCACGCATAGAGGAAACGACTCTGAACAAGATGCTTCATGTCCGGTTGTCGGTTGTTTAGTTTCAGTTTTTCCCCTTAAGGGTAGCGGCAGACGGAAAGAACGATCGACAACTCGATCAAAATTTAACCACGCATAGGGGAAACGACCCCGAACAAGATGCTTCATGTCCGGTTGTCGGTTATTTAGTTTCAGTTTTTCCCCTTAAGGGTAGCGGCAGACGGAAAGAACGATCGACAACTCGATCAAAATTTAACCACGCAAAGGGGAAACGACCCCGAACAAGATGCTTCATGTCCGGTTGTCGGTTATTTAGTTTCAGTTTTTCCCCTTAAGGGTAGCGGCAGACGGAAAGAACGATCGACAACTCGATCAAAATTTAACCACGCAAAGGGGAAACGACCCCGAACAAGATGCTTCATGTCCGGTTGTCGGTTATTTAGTTTCAGTTTTTCCCCTTAAGGGTAGCAGCAGACGGAAAGAACGATGGACAACTCGATCAAAATTTAACCACGAATAGGGGAAACGACCCCGAACAAGATGCTTCATGTCCGGTTGTCGGTTATTTAGTTTCAGTTTTTCCCCTTAAGGGTAGCGGCAGACGAAAAGAACGATCGACAACTCGATCAAAATTTAACCACGCAAAGGGGAAACGACCCCGAACAAGATGCTTCATGTCCGGTTGTCGGTTATTTAGTTTCAGTTTTTCCCCTTAAGGGTAGCGGCAGACGGAAAGAACGATCGACAACTCGATCAAAATTTAACCACGCATAGGGGAAACGACTCTGAGCAATTTGCTTCTATTCCGGTTTTCGGAAAATTATTTTCAGAATTTTCGTGGCGCAGCTTCCGGTCCAGCGTGAGATAGGCGAACGAGAGGAACGATCGACAACTCGATGAAAATGTAACCACGCGCAGAGGAAGCGACTCTGAGTAATTTGCATCTATTTCGGTTTTCGGAAAATTAGTTTCAGAATATTCGTGGTGCAGCTTCCGGTTCAGCGTGAGATCGGCGAACGAGAGGATCGATCGACAACTCCATGAAAATTAAACCACGCGCGGAGGAGGCGACTCTGAGGCGGCTTCATTTCCGGTTTTCGGAAATTTAGTTTCAGATTTTTCAGCACAACTTCCGGTCCAGCGTTCGATCGGCGGATGAGAGGAACGATCGACAACTCCATGAAAATCTATGAAGATTATTTATGATTTATTAATCATTATTATTTGTACTTCATTTGTGAATCTAAAAATTTCCTGCTTTTCACCTTTTGCTACTTATGCCGAATTATAATGTGTTCTGTAGGGGTCTATACTTAATTCAAGATGCAGCGCTGCAGCGCGAAAATGCAGCCGGTCGCGCGCGTGAGCGCGCGTCTCTAATCCCTAGTGTCTTAAAAAGTTCGTGACGAATTTGGAAAATACTTTAAAAGAGTTTGTTGCCTCTCGTTCAGCATAAATTTGGTACAATTTGGTCGGTACAAGAGCGAGTTTTGCGCGCGCCTGGCGGCTCTCTTTTCTCCCTACAGACGCGTTTGTGATTTTTTTACCGACGCGGCACAAGAAATACCCATATTGATCTGTGGGGGGAAGGCGAGTCGCGCGTGGTAGTTCGTCTCGCGAACAAGCCGCGGCGCTGTATGCTTCAACGTATAACCTCAAATTGTACGCACACATACACGTCGAACGAACGACGGAATTATAAAATATGTATTAAAATTTGATTAAAACTCGTCGCAAACGCAATTGCAGTCTCGACAAATGGGCGTTTATGACGATAATCGGGTCGAAACAATGTCGACAACGTCGTGCGTGGAAATAATCCAAGATATCGAGGATCTCATCGAGTCTCAAGAGATAAGTCCGAAACGCAGGTACAGCAGTCGGAAAAAAGTGACGATACGATCGAGGCTGCGGCGAGAAGACGTCACCGAGGATGCCGACGACCTGGCGACCGCCGAAAATGATACCCCAGGTGAGATTCTCTCGAGCGTGATACCGGGAACTCAGAGGATTTACGTGAAAACATGGGGCTGCACGCACAACAGTTCCGACACGGAATACATGGCCGGTCAGCTGGCGGCATACGGGTATACCCTGACGGACGATAAAAACACGGCGGACCTTTGGCTGTTGAATTCCTGCACGGTCAAAGCGCCCGCTGAGGATCACTTCCGGAACGAGATCGAGGCTGGAAAGAAAATGGGCAAGCGCATCGTCATAGCCGGGTATGTTTCAAACGCGCGTCGTTGGAGAATGAAAAAAAAACTCGAATTCTCTGAAATTTCCGCAGATGCGTACCTCAGGGTGCTCCCAAGAGTGGATTCCTCCGCGGTCTCAGTACGATAGGCGTCCAGCAGATCGACAGAGTGGTGGAAGTCGTGGAGGAGACGCTCAAGGGCAACACCGTGAAATTCATAGGACAAAAGAAGTCGTCGGGTAAAAAAATCGGCGGCGCATCCCTGTCGCTACCAAAGGTGCGGCGAAATCCTCTGATAGAGATTATAGCCATCAGCACGGGCTGTCTGAATCAGTGCACGTACTGCAAGACGAAGCACGCGAGGGGCGAGCTCGGCAGTTATCCTCCGGAGGAGATCGTAGAGAGGGCGCGTCAGGCGTTCGACGAAGGGGTGCGAGAGCTGTGGCTGACGTCCGAGGACACCGGAGCTTACGGCAGGGACATTGGCAGCAGTCTTCCGCAGCTGTTGCGAAGACTCGTGCGAGTCATACCGGAGGACAGTATGATGCGGGTCGGGATGACGAATCCTCCCTACATCCTGGAGCATCTACGAGAAATCGCCGAGATCCTCTCGCACCCGAGGGTCTACGGCTTCCTCCACGTGCCGGTGCAATCCGGCAGCGACCAGGTGCTCTCGGACATGAAGAGGGAATACACCCGCGGGGATTTCGAGCGCGTCGTCGATTTCCTCCGGGAGCGCGTGCCCGGCGTCACCATCGCCACCGACGTAATCTGCGGATTTCCAACGGAAACGGAGGACGATTTCGACGAGACCATGTCACTGTGCGACAAGTACAAATTCCCGAGTCTCTTCATCAATCAATTTTTCCCCCGACCTGGCACGCCGGCTGCAAAAATGACGAGAATCCCGACGAATCTCGTCAAGCGAAGGACCAAGAGACTCTCGGCACTGTTTCAGTCCTACGAGCCTTACGCGGGGAAAATCGGCGAAATTCAACGCGTTCTCGTTACGGAGGTTTCCCACGACGGCGCTCACTACGTCGGTCACAACAAGTTTTACGAGCAGGTTCTCCTGCCGATGGCTCAAGAGTACATGGGGAAGATGATCACGGTGCGCATCGTCGAGGCGACGAAACACTCGATGAAGGGAGTACCGATAAGCGGGACGCCCGCGGCGTCGTCGTCATCGTCGAGAACGCCCCTCCCAAAAGGCGTCATTTCCGGTCTTCCGACGGGAGTCAAAGCGTCGTCGTACAAGAGCCTCGCGTTTCTCGTTCTCTTCCTCGCGATCGTCGCGCGAATGCTGTGGAAATTTTTCATCTAAGCGTGTGATAAACACTCGGGTATCGTGTAAGAGGAGTGGGGGAAAGCAAAGGTCGATAATAAAATATGAAAAAGCAGCGAAATTGTCATTTTTATGGCGTTAAAATCGTTTAATCGTTCAAACTTGACACGAGAATCGAGCGCAGCTCCCACGGGCCTCTCCTGGACCTCAATCTCGCGATTAATCATCTCTCATCCTCCCCACCGCTCGCCTCAACACACTATAAAATAACAATATTTGGTATCACCGTTGTTTCGTTGTTCATTTTGTTTTCTCGTTCTCTTATCTCATACGTTACTGACTAATTTAAGATTAGCTTGAGACTTTGCGGACACATTGGTTCCCCGCCAATGTGTTATCCTGAGTATTTAAAAATCTCCGTCGTGGCTCTCGTGCTCTCGTTGCATCGCCAGGCCGAGTTTGAGGGAATTTTCCTCTATTCTTTCGTTACAATTATCGGAAATGCCGCTTTTTCGTTCGTTTTCTCCACGCGACGTGCGCGAAGAATTCTTCGCGAGACTGCCGAGGGTGGCGCTCTCTTCGAATTCGTCCGAAAGACGAAAGCTCTCACGACGACACGTAGTTCGGACTTTTGAGTTGTTACAATAAAATCGGACGTATCGAACGCTCGGGTCGCAAAAATAAATCATCCAATAAGGCACTTTGAATTATTCCCTCCTCGTCGTCGCGTTCTCGAGCTCGTTGCACAACGGCAGGAATGTTTATCGAGAAAAAGCTAAAACTCTTCGCTGTTTTCGAACAATATACAAATATGTATTTACATGTATACACTGCCGACGAAAAAATTTGAAAAACGCGGATCGGAAGACGGCAATTTTCGACAGTAACGACACTAACGAGTTTTCAGCAAACTATTCTTTTTTATCTGAAAATATAGACGAAACTCGTTTTTCTACAACATCGCTATTACGGAAAATTATCGCGTTCGGTATCTTGCGTCCAATTTTTCATGACATCCGCTGCTCAAGACCACTCTAGCGAAAAAATCGATACAATGAATTTTTTGCACAAACTGGGTAGATTTCGATATTTAAATAATTTTTAAAAAAATATTTCCATTATACGATAATTATCACAGTGGCCTGAAGCTTTTGCCCGGCAGTGTACGCCTAAATTAGCCTTATCGCCTAATTTTGAGAATTTGCATCGACGAGTTACAATAATAAACGCATGGGAAAGATACGGACGATAAATCGTTGAAAATTTACATGAAACATTTTTTTTTATCTTATCCTCTAACGCAGCTCTGCTTATCCTTATCCTTAATCGTTAAATGATTTCCCGTACGGTTTGTTCGTTTTATTTTTGATTATCATCGTTTTCCTCTACGGTGGCCAACAACCGCGTTTCATTAGCCTCGGAATTCTTTTGAGACACTGTGAGATATTTCCTTTTTCCATTCAAGCACACACGGTTTTCTCAATTTTCCGTCGATCCTTCGTTGCTTATTTAATCTACTGCAAAGAAAAACTGAATTTGGTATGATCTCTCTCTCTCTCGTTCTTTTCTCACTTTTTCTCTGATACTTAATACTTTTCGCAGAGGATTGCGTGAAAAATTTTCATCGTCGGTTCTCGCTCGCTCAAGAGAGATGCATGCCGCCGCCAGAGTGTATTTTCGCTTTCCGGAACAAGCGCCCGAAGGCGTTTCTCCCGCCGAATTTCGAGGCGTGCATCTAATCGTTCGGAGGCTTTGAGAAAGAAGAAAAAAAAAAAAAGCAGAACGTTCCCCGGCGCGCTATTATCTTCTCCCTCGGACCGACGCGAAATTTCTTTCCTGCAATTTTCATTTTTGCTTCTTTTTTCCTCCTCTCGTTCTTCTCGCGTGCGCCATCATTGTTTTCGATCCCGTGGGAATAGCGGGGAAACTTTATCGACGCGATGCATTCAAAACACACAACGAGCATACAATAAACATATTTTGATCAATCTGCTGATTTTCATTCCGCCATTTTTTCAACGAATAAATTAGAAAGTGACGCTGTTATTATTATTATGATTATTTAATCGATAAAAACAGACGCCGGAGACGCAATTTCTTTTCTTTTCAACGGAAAATACACAAATGAGGGGGAAGAGGAAAAGCACAATTATTCCTTTCGGTGAGTCAAACTTTTTCGAAATAATAAATTAGAAACGACGAGAAAAAGGGACGAAAAATCGAACGTGTACGAAATTTACGCTCGCGTCTTTGAAGAACACGCATTTTCCAAGCGGACATCACGTGACATGGTTGTTATCGCGCGACTGACAAAAAGGATGCTGGAGACGCGACTCGAAAAACAAATATCGCACAGAGACAAGGGGTAATTTTTTCGTATGGGAAAATTGAGCAAAAAAAAAAGAAGAAAGTAATCCACAGGTTTTCTCCGGATTTGTATTTCACTGCTTGACCGGAGAGAAGAGTGTGTGTAAATGGATATTAAAAAAAAAAAAAAAACCGAAAAAAAAAAAGACAATGACACACGACTGGCGACGCTGAACGTCTATGGCAAACCTTATGGCGTTGATCATACGATGGCACGTGGTTTCCCCAAATTATTCATAACCGTACACACTACAATGACGTACAAAAATACAATGAAAAAGAAAAAACAAAAACAATCTTAACGCCTTGGGCGCGTAAAAACTAAATGGCTTTTGCAGCGGCCTGACGAACGGCAGCGCATCAAAAGGTACGACAGAACCGACATTCCTCCATCCCCTCCAGCTGATACACATTTTTCCCTTTATTTTTTAGTCATTTTCAACATTTTTTCAATCCCCTTTCGCTTTTTTCGTCCCGGAGGTAATACTTTCGAGTTTCTCCCCGCGAACGATCGAGACTAGCCGCCGTTTGCCCCCCGTCCCTCGCCGCAAAAGAACAATAGAAAGAGGGACGGAAAGAAAAAAAGAGAGAAAAGGGGAAAAACGACGAGGCGAAATACGCGCTCGGAGGATTCTCCAAACTGTCGATAAGAAAGTTGCCGCCGTCGCGACGCTGCATCAGCGGAGACGGCGAGGGAGACTCGAGGGAGGCGGAGAATCGCGCGCGGTTTCGCCGAAAGATTCGCGGTATTCGGGGGCCGATAATGCCGAGGGAGCAAACGGGACGAAGACGAGAAGAAAAAACAAACGAAGAGAGGGGAAAAAAAACTCGTCCAGACGGAACGAGTTCTCGTTGTTGCAGAATTATGTACACGTTTAAATTGGCAGAGGGAAGTTGACGAGAATGAAGAGGGGCAGGGGGGAAGGGGCAACGGAGAAGGGCTAGTTTTTTGCGCGAGGGCACGAGTTCGTTGCTCGAGGGAAATGTTTCGAGCGTTCGCGAGACGTTTTCGGGCGCTTTTCGTCAATTCGAAAAACGACAAAAAAAAAGTCGTTTCCGGAATGCCGAGCGATTTTTTTTTATTTTCCATTCTTTTTAGACACTTTTGGATCGTTTTCTTTTTTTTTCGTTCTCGATAACGTCGATGACTCTCGGTAATTTCGCTGCAGCCCGAAGGCGTCTCGATGTTTCAGCGAGGAGCGTTTGAAAAATCCCCTCTCGCCCTTCCGTTCTCTTTTGTTCTTCTCGTGCGCGCCGCTGGGGACGCGGCCGACGGTCTACGGTCACCCGATACGTTTGACACACATATGTATATTTATATGCGTGCCAAGTATATTCTATGGCTTTTTTGCACCTGCTCGCTCTCCTCGCTCTCGACCCTTCTCTCTCTCTCTCTCTCTCAACCCTCGTTGCGCGACAAAGCGAAATCAACCGGTTTGTCCTCCCTTGAAAATGCAATTTTTCGCAATCGCAGCGATTTTAAAGACGCGAATATCAGAGTTTAATCATCGATCCGACGTTTCAGGCTCGAAAGCCTTTAAACGTGAAAAAATCGGAGCTGTAGGGTTTTCCGTCAATTTTCATGTCAATTTTTGGGGTGTAAACACGCGCGAAAACGACGAGAGGCATCGAGAGTCTCGAGGGACCGCGCGAGAATCGCGAATAGAGCCATTGCGATGGAAAAAAAAAAAAAACGGTGGTCCATTATCGTTTCGAGACTCGGCGGCTGTGCGAGAACGAGAAGAAAAAAAGAAGCGGGAAATCAGCGTTGAAAATTTCGTCGATTTAACGACGAATCTTTTCGCACCTGCTCGGTTGGAATACCGGTTGGGAGTCTCGTTGCGCCAAGAGCGCTGAAAGGATTCAGCGCACCTGTTCCTCTCCCCGCCCCCGCACCCCAGCTCCCTTTTTCTTCGCTCTTTGCCTCTCTCGTGATACCGCGAGAGGGGAAATGCGAAAATTCTCCTTTAACGCAAAAGTTCCCTCGACTGCGGGCTGCAAACGGCGTTTTTACGCTCCAAAACGAGACGGGAAATGAGCAGGCTGAAGAGGGAAAAGGAGCAGCAAGAAAAAAAGCGTGCTACGGCATCGAGGCGGTGCGCCGAGCTCGCGCACGAGAAAACAAACGCGACTTGAGGTTCCCCAGCCTCGAAAAGACTTTAACGACCGGCTTGCCCCTCCTTTTTTTCTTCCTCGTCATTCCACCCTCTTACAAATCCTCCGTCGTTTCTCTTCTCTCTCTCTCTCGCTCTCTCGTTACTGAAAGAGCGAGAATTTTTCAAAAAAAGTAAAGAAAAAAAAATTGCATCGTTTTTCGAGGACGAAGAGAATCTCGGCTTTTTCGATGTTTTTTTTCGTCCGATTTTTCGCAATCGGGAATCCTCGCGTTGTTTAATCTCGCCGCTTTTTTGTTCTTCTCGTTATTCGGGCGGCGGGCGATCGACGTTCGTTATAATCGCCGTAAATTACGTTTGCTCTGTCTGGAACCGACGATGAGGCGTTTGTTGCGTTTCGTCGGTGTGGCGAGTAGCGGCGTCTTGCACGGACCCGCGTGTGGCCTCGACGAGCAGGACGTGCAAAATTCCATGCTGCAGCCCTGCCTCGAGCACTTGCCGACGTTCCTCTCGTCGTCGACGTGGCAGGGGAACGAACAGCTCGGACACGCCAAAAGATGCTCCCAGGGCTCGAGAGTTCGACTCGCCTGCGAAGCAAGAAAAAAAAACAATCAATCAGTCGTCATCGCGATTTATCGATCCTTCGTCGATCGAGAACGACCACGATTCAACGGAACAAACGATATTTACAGAGAAATAAAAAGGATGAAGAAGAAAAGCTGAATTATCATTTTGTTACACGAGACGAGAGCATTTTTTCGTCACGGAAAAACGAAGCGGAGATTTTCTTAATCTCGAAGCTTTGATCTCCGGGGAAAGGAAGCGGTCTCGCGGCATGAGGTAGGTATTTTCTTACGAAAGACGAAGCGGCGAGGTTGTTTTATTTTTTCTCGCCGACCTTTCGAAATTCAACGAAACGAAGCGAGAGAAGCGGAGGTTAATCCCCGATCTCTCGAGATTGAACGAAGCGGTCAATCGGTCCAACAAAGTTTGATTTTCTCCGAGGAATCTCGAGAGAAATTTCGAAATTTACGGCGATACCGTTAAGGTAGTTCTATCGTTTTATCGTTTTCTTAAGATTTTGTTGAAAATTTGAATACGTATTCTTTGATGTCATATATACGTGTGTAATAAATTTTGGAAGGTTTTACCATGTGGAAGTTGAGATATTTATTGGTAAAAATCACAATTTTCGGTAGTCTCTCGTAAGAGCGCGTGTTAAAAGTTGCATTTTCATCAATGAATATCTTGGCTTCTACGTGGTGAAACCTTCTAAAACTTTGCATACATTTTTATGCAACATCAAAGAAGATTTCTTGAGTTTTCCAAAAAAATCTTAAGAAAATTTTTTTCGCAATTTTTGTAATTATAGAGCAAGCACATATCACCTGGGATGACCGTGAATTTGGAGTATGCTGTTCTTTAGTCGATTTGCAACAACTTTTTTTATTTAACCGAAGCCCGCGAACCATTTTGTATGTGAGAAAAACTGCAAAACAATTTCTCGATTTGAATCTAACGATAGAACTACCTTAACGAAGCGGAGAGGAAAAAGAGGAGGGATGCTGCGCTCGTCTTGCGCCTAGCAACAACGAGAATCAAGTTTTTCGGATCGCGTCTGCCAAAGAACGAGAGGAACCCACCGTTTTTCTCGTGATTGAAGCAAACATGACGATAATGGTAATAAACGTGATCCGAGTAACCGGAAACGCGAATCACTTCCGCAGGCGTCAAAGGATGCGGACGAGATGCCGCCGCCCAGCATCCAGCGTCAGCCGTACGCCGTGTGTACGCTGGGGGGCTCTCTCGTCGCCGTCCTCGCCTCGTTTGGAAGGCGAATCGCCGCGCAGAGGACAAAGAGTACGACCCTCAGCCGCGCACTCTCGAGTGCACGCGTAAACAATATTTCTCTCTCGAGGCACGAAGGCGAGAGTGGCGCGGTGTAGAGAAAAAATGAAAAAGACGTTTATATGTATATGTGTATAGCGAAGGAAAAGGCGCAACTGCGACAATCATTTTTTTCATCCCAGCCGCACACACACGAGGCTCGACTCTCGGAGCCTCTCTCTCTCTTTGCGGTTGCATATCCGGCGCGACGAGAGTCGTTAAACGGCGAGAAGCGAGTGTAAGAGAGGGTGGGTATTCGCCCAGAAACCTCAGGCGTATACGCAACCGTACGTGTGAAGATCGTCTCCGAAATTCATCGAAAAAACGTTGAATTTCAGCGTCGAAGCTTCCCGGCGGTGCAGAATCGATAAAAATGAATTTAAAAAACGAATAAAGCGTCTCGATCAAAGAAATGGCGTCACGCTCCGTCAGATGACAAATCGGGGCGAACGGGGACGAGATTTATCACGAAATTATTTATTCGACTCTGCAGCTTCCTCGCTGCTGTGTTATTTGCTATATTGTCATGCTAATGAGCTTGTATTTCTCAATCGCGACGTCCCGTGCGTGTTTTTTCGGTGCACGCCGCGAGAGGCCTAGATACGCGAGAGGAAAAAAAATATATATCGTGACAAATATGGAATATCGCGGGATGAATAATTCACGTCGTTATTCACCCATCGGATCGTATTAAAGCCCCGCTTGTTCGTTCAATCCCAAATCTCCGCGTTTGCGTATCGAGTTTCCATTTTTTTTCTGTCCAAAAATTTCCTACTATACGTTTTTACACGAGAATCTATATTATCTCTCTCGCTCGTGGGGCTTTATCTCACGATCTCATCATGCGCGCACTCTACACGCGTTTCGACGAAATCTTTTTGCTCGACTGGATCCGACTACCGGCAATGGACGCTTCGATCTCTCGATTAATAATACCAAAGGAGCTACCTCGATATTCGGGTGGACCGTACGGGACAAAATGCTTTTTACGTGTTATTCTGTACGAAATATTTCCCATATACGCGCACGTCAAAACCTTCTTCTTCCAGTCGATGCCACATTGCTTTTTCGTCGGTATATCGTCTATCGGAAAGCCGACCGTCCCGCACGAACCTCCGGGCAAAGTACAAATTGTACGAGCGTTTAGGGAAGTTGACGGGGTCCGGAGCATCGGTCGAACAAATTTCGTGGTGAAATTCGACGAAAAAAACGCAAAGGGGTACGATGGGAAAATCGACGAAAATCGAGAAAAATCGACGAAAATCGACAAAAATCGACGAAAATCGACCGTCAGACTTGAAAAATCTGCCAAAAATCGAAAACTTGAGGCATCTCGATGAACCAAGCGGCATTTCGAAGCTCTGACAATTGCCCGAAGAACGGGCACAAGTTTGAGTATCTACCTCGCAGGGGAAAAAAATGGCAAGCATTTTAGTGACTTGAACCAATTTGGCTAAAAATAGCAAAAAATTGATGGACCGTACGGGACAAAATGCTTTTTCGTGTTTTTCTGTACGAAATATTTCCCATATACGCGCACGTCAAAACCTTCTTCTTCCAGTCGATGCCACATTGCTTTTTCGTCGGTGTATCATCTATCGGAAAGCCGACCGTCCCGCACGAACCTCCGGGCAAAGTACAAATTGTACGAGCGTTTAGGGAAGTTGACGGGGTCCGGAGCATCGGTCGAACAAATTTCGTGGTGAAATTCGACGAAAAAAACGCAAAGGGGTACGATGGGAAAATCGACGAAAATCGAGAAAAATCGACGAAAATCGACAAAAATCGACGAAAATCGACCGTCAGACTTGAAAAATCTGCCAAAAATCGAAAACTTGAGGCATCTCGATGAACCAAGCGGCATTTCGAAGCTCTGACAATTGCCCGAAGAACGGGCACAAGTTTGAGTATCTACCTCGCAGGGGAAAAAAATGGCAAGCATTTTAGTGACTTGAACCAATTTGGCTAAAAATAGCAAAAAATTGATGGACCGTACGGGACAAAATGCTTTTTCGTGTTTTTCTGTACGAAATATTTCCCATATACGCGCACGTCAAAACCTTCTTCTTCCAGTCGATGCCACATTGCTTTTTCGTCGGTGTATCATCTATCGGAAAGCCGACCGTCCCGCACGAACCTCCGGGCAAAGTACAAATTGTACGAGCGTTTAGGGAAGTTGACGGGGTCCGGAGCATCGGTCGAACAAATTTCGTGGTGAAATTCGACGAAAAAAACGCAAAGGGGTACGATGGGAAAATCGACGAAAATCGAGAAAAATCGACGAAAATCGACAAAAATCGACGAAAATCGACCGTCAGACTTGAAAAATCTGCCAAAAATCGAAAACTTGAGGCATCTCGATGAACCAAGCGGCATTTCGAAGCTCTGACAATTGCCCGAAGAACGAGCACAAGTTTGAGTATCTACCTCGCAGGGGAAAAAAATGGCAAGCATTTTAGTGACTTGAACCAATTTGGCTAAAAATAGCAAAAAATTGATGGACCGTACGGGACAAAATGCTTTTTCGTGTTTTTCTGTACGAAATATTTCCCATATACGCGCACGTCAAAACCTTCTTCTTCCAGTCGATGCCACATTGCTTTTTCGTCGGTGTATCATCTATCGGAAAGCCGACCGTCCCGCACCAACCTCCGGGCAAAGTACAAATTGTACGAGCGTTTAGGGAAGTTGACGGGGTCCGGAGCATCGGTCGAACATATTTCGTGGTGAAATTCGACGAAAAAAACGCAAAGGGGTACGATGGGAAAATCGACAAAAATCGGCGAAAATCGACCGTCAGACTTGAAAAATCTGCCAAAAATCGAAAACTTGAGGCATCTCGATGAACCAAGCGGCATTTCGAAGCTCTGACAATTGCCCGAAGAACGAGCACAAGTTTGAGTATCTACCTCGCAGGGGAAAAAAATGGCAAGCATTTTAGTGACTCGAACCAATTTGGCTAAAAATGGCGAAAAATGTTGCATCTTCAAAATCCAATTCAACAGTCCATATCGATGTATTTTCTCCCGCTGATGCTGAAAATCGCCGATATTTCATCGAAAACTCGATGATTCACTGCGAAATTCCAAAAAAAAACCATTCCTCGTTGAAATTTCGAAATTATTTTCCCAGGGTTTTCGTGCATTTCTATTACAGGGGTAGCTCGAAGGGTACTTTTGACCCACGGTTTGTAATAACTCCGAAAGTCCAGGAATGACGAAGCGCGCTTGCCATCTGCCGTTTCGTCCTGCACAAAATATAGATATAAATAATACACGCGCTTGTCCCGAGGTAAGAAAATGCGGTAAAGTGCGTGTAGTACGGGCGGCGAGGGACAGCGGTCTGCGATTATCTCCCTCTCCCCCGGACATACCTGCCGCGTCCTGGACAATTATACTCGCTCCCTCGCCTCCCCCCCCTGTCGTACTCGGCGCTGCAATCCGTACATACATGTATACTCTCAAACGCACTCGCTCCAACCTACGTGCATCTCCTTGCGCGCTCGTACACCCGAAAAATGTTCGAGAAATTCCGGAAGCGTGCAACTTTTGGCGAAAATTCAAAGTGTCGAAAATAGTTTTTGGAAAATCGATTTTTTGAAAAAAAAAAAATACGATCCGTTAGGGTCAAATTTCGGTATGAAAAAATGGGAAAAAACGTGAAATTCGTCAGGGGAGAGTAACGAGAGCTTCGGCGATGCTCGGCGGTGAAATTTTAGCAAGTTGGACGCCCTGATCCTTCGGCCTCTCGGGCGAGCTTTCAGCGTCGTATACCGGAGGGTGTACGAGTACAATGCGGACAGGTATATACCTCGGGAGAGCGAGCGGCAGCAGGAGCGAGCGAGAGGCGAGACGAGAGCGAAACGACGGGATAAAGAGGGCGCGAGAGGGAGAGAGAGGGCGCTCGGGGAGGGCACAGGAAGAATGACGATGAGCGACGGAGAGAAAAATGAGAGGAACCAAGAGGAACCAAGAGGAACGAGAAGACGGCGACGAGGAAGAATTTCGAAGCTGGGAGGGCAAGAAATGACGAGAGGAGGACCAATCCCGCGCGTCCTTTTTGGCGAATCCGCGGTGTGGGACTCTGCGGCAAAGGGGTTGGGTACTCGCTCTCGGAACTCGAGTTTTTCGGCTCCCTTGCCAAGGGAGTGTCGAGTTTCTTCACTCCACGCACATACACACACGTACGCACACACAATCATGGGCATGTAGGAGGAGGAAAGATGTGCGAGAGCACGCGAGAGCATGCGAGAGTCCGTACATGTGCAGGTTCTCTCGGGGCATGTGCGCGCCGATGTTCGGCCCTTTCGCGATGAACCCGACTCGCCCGGCCGGGCCAAGGAGCGAGCGAGAGCGGGTCGGAAAAAAGAGGCACACGTATATATCCGCTTCGTGGATTCGCATAATGCGAAACGTTCGTTCGGCGCTGTGGCCTCCGCCGTTGGGTCCTCTCCCACCGAGAGCGCGGATGAGAGACGGAGAGGCGCGCAGCATCAGCGAGAGTTCCTCCTCCGCCTCCTTCTCCGATGTCTTTTGGGAGTGGGATCGCTCGCGTATATACTTTCGGGTTTTTCAAGTGGGCCAGAGGGGCCCCCGATACGTGGCAAAACACCGCGCGTCAGATATATCATTATCTCCCAGCCTCCACTGTTGCTATGCAATTAGACTCCGTTAATCGCCCACAGACTCTTCTTCCTCTCGCCCCACCATATTGCTCTCGCGAAACAGCGTGTGTTATTCCTCCCACCGCGTTTCAATAGAGAGAGAGAGAGAGAGAGAGAGAGAGAGAGAGAGAGAGAGGCTCGTAGGGAAACGCGCGTTTATGACGCTCGCGGTCTCATCTCTGTTTTTTTCGTCGTCTTTTTTTCTTTCTCTCGCTTTGCTATTTCGCCAGCACAGGCCTATTGCATGTACAATCGGGCCATCGGTCGCGGCGGGCTTTTTTTTCCTTCGGCGTCCGGGAGAGGCGCTCGTCGTTTCTGCGAAAGCCAACGGTCCGAGGAAAGAAGAACGATAGACGAACTCGGAATGTTTCCAGAGTATATACATGTATGTATATGTATGTATATATGTAACGCGAGAAACCAACAAAGACGCAGCAACAACAACAACACAGTCACGTGGACGCGAGAATCTCGCGATTCCTCGGGATGTTGAACCGTTTCTGGTTTGTGATTTATCATTCCGAGACGGGCGCGCGCTTTCGCTCTCGTTGTTTTCGCTCGCGATCGCGATAGGAGATGAAAATATCGGAGAGAGCCTCGAGAGTCGTGCGACGCAAAGAGGTAAACGAACAAACGAGGATTACATCGAGGATTTCGCGAGACGTTTTCCTTCCACTGGCGCGTGAGAGTCGCAAGGACGCGGCGCGGGAGGTCGCGACGCTGTTTACATTAAACACAGCATATATATATATATATATATATATATATATACACACACACACACACGGCACGCGGCGTAGGACACTCGCGCGTCCTCCGTTCATTAAGCTCCACTTGACCTTGAGGTTTTCTCGCGCGGTGCGAAAGAACGCGCGGACGGAGATCAACAGCAACGGGCGAGAGGTGCGCGCGCAGTCGCCGCGCGGCGCACGCGGGAAAACCGCGTGGCGCGAGTGCAACTTTGTCCCGCGAGGCGCCACCCGCGTTCGGCGTTGAAACAAAAGACGGTCGGCGGAAAGAAAGCTCATCCGACCGTTTTTGACATCGTCTCGACACTTTTCGACAGCGCGGTGTGATATTTTTTGGTTTTTCGAAACTTTGCGTGTATACGTGTATACATGCGTAAGAATATTGAGAATTATGAGAAATTTATATACTCGCTCAATGTGTCAAGTGGACGCGAGAGAGTCCGATAGAAATATATGTATAGAATTTATAAATTAGCGACAGCAACACGTGGTCGTGTCTGTTGCTATGCGGGGAATCGACCGAGCGAGAGCGCGTACGTGTATCTCGATATATATATATATATGTATTCGGAACGACGACCCGAACGATTTTCGGTTCTCATCGTAAAAGTCCCGCCGCCGCCGCCGCGAATGAGATACAAAACGAAAACACCGAGTTGTACATGTTTATCGGGGAATTCGTTCGGCTTTTCTACCCGTTTGTCCCTTTCCTTTTTAGCGTTCGCCATTTATCCCCCCCGTTCTACATACACGGGCGATATTCGAAAAAAAATCTCGAAAAAAAAAACGCATTCTTCGCCGGGGGACTTTGGCGAAAGAGAAAAGCCAAATTCGCGATGAAAACAGGAAAAAAACAACGACATTCGCGTTCGGAGATGACGACGGTGCTCTTGGAATTATTCGAGAATTATTTTTTTCTAGAGGCATCACGGAGAGCTCCGCCGGACGGTGATGCGTGAAAACGCGCCGATTCGCGTACGATGACGTGTGTAATCGCCGCGAGAGGGATGCTGACGCACATGCGTGTGACGCGGACCGGAAGTCGCGTCGTACATGTATACATTAATCCTCTCTCTCTCTCTCTCTCTCTCGATCAAAGTCTGTACAGTGTGGCGGGAGATGCCTCGCGCAGGTGAGAGACGCCAGAAGAGAATACACCTAACGTCGAAGGAAAGTTTGATGCGAGATTGTGATCGCGAAAGCGAGAGCGGTCGAAACTCCCGGGAGAGGATCTGTCTCGTGTGGAAATCGCGGTGAAAGGCCAAAACAATTCTCGAGTTTGCGTCTATTGGAACCCAACGAGATGTACGATAAACGTATTTTTCGTGAAACAAAATCACAAAAGTAGCTGCGATTGAAAATTAAAGTTTCGAAAATTGCACGACTTTTTTCGAAGATCGCTCGTTAAAATTTATCGTAAATTAGCTTCGAAATGAGCCTGTACATCTCGTGGGCGTGTCGCGCAGCAAAAATAACGAGATCGAAAATCCTCGCGGCCGTGGGACCGAGAATATTTGGGGAGTCGATCGCGCAATAACGCCTCGGTCATCCAGGGTTAAATCGTGACTCGTCGTCTTTTGGCGCGATAGAGGCACACACGCCGCAATGTGTAATAGGTACGATGACCTCCCCCCCATCGCTCTCTCCTAGATTTATTCTCCGCCATTGTCCAATTTCCCGCAAATTATCCAGTCGCTCTCGAGCCTCCCGTCATTCTCGTTACACGGGTATCAAGATCGCGCTCAAAAGTGTGCCGCAGCGCCCGACACGAACATTCGCCGCGCGACGAAAATCATTGTTTTTTTCCTTTCTCTCTTTCCCTCGTTGTTTTTTTTCTTACATCACTCGCGACCTCCGCCGCAAGGGATTTCTAGGAGTTTCGCGCCATCCATTCCCCGGTCGTCCTCGAGGCTGGCCTCGATACCCTCGAGATTCCGTGCGTCACCTTTTGCGGAACTCGTCGTCGAGGCTGCTGAGCATCCAGCGAATGTACCTTTGACTCGTTTTTTTTTCCATATTTTCTCACAAAACACAAAACTCTCACAAAAGTTGCGAAAAGTTGGACAAAACTCGTATGTTCCCCTAGGAAAATTCGCATCTCTGCGGATACATCCAGCGTCGCGGGAGATGGTCACGTACGCGCGCGCGCGAGAGACGAGGCATGTAACGCGCGTGATTAGAGTCCTAGCGGCGCGCGGGGTGTTGATGAGGACTCGCGCGCCAAAGCGCCTCGGGGCCACGCGTCCTCGGGGTCTATTATACATTATTCAACGTCGTTTACATCTATATACATATGTATATTCTCATGTACAAAGACAGATATACATATGGCAAACACACACACAGAGTCACACCGAAAAACCTCGTGTTGCGAATTCGGTACGATGCACCGTAACCGGGTAGCAACAGCAGAGCAGGAGGCTCGACGTACCTCGCCCGATATAACCCCGATCCTTTCGCGGTCCCATCTCTATATACATACACGCAAACGGCAAAAAGTTTAAGAGCGAAATCTCGCGAAATATCGCCAAGATTAATTGTTTCGCAAACCGAACGTGGAACTTATTCTCGCGTGATTGCGTTTTTTTCTTTCACATTATTTCGCGGTGTTAATTTATTTCTCACGAAAAAAAAACCGCACGCATCATTGAGATACGTTTTTAATCTCGAATATCGTAATGTGTTTTACGACTCGATGGTGCGTGCGCCTTGAATAAACGATCGTATATATCACGTCGCACATCGTCTGTTTATTTACCTTCGACGGATATGCCAGTCAGCTCCTTTCTCGTCGTCATCCTCGCCGTCGTATCGCTTCTATGCGCGCGACGACTTTTGCATACCTGCGAGGCACACCGAGAGTGCCTCGGGAGTTTAATTCGACAGCTGTAAGGACGGCGATTCGAGTGCACGCTTGAATTCAATCGTCCTTCGCGATCGTTTCTCGGCTGGCCGAAGTTCGTGAATTTTCGGCGTTGCAAATATCGTTTTCGGGTGTCTGCGGGAGGAAAATCGAGCTCATTTCCGGGCATATACCTGCGGGGATCCGTCCCTACCCGAGGGTCGGTAATCTCTCGTTCGTCATACACCCACGCTGAAATTTCCTTCTGGGATTCCGATGCGAAAGCGACGATGAGCGAAGAGGAGGAGGAACGAAGCGACCGAGAGAGAGAGAGAGAGAGAGAGAGAGAGAGAGAGACAGCAGACGTACTTGTCTCTCCTTTTCTCGCGTTCGTCTTTCACTCTGCTCCCGAGGAGTTTCCTCCTCTCCTCTCCTCGTTCCATTGAGAAACGCCAGTGGAGGACCGATGAATGAACCGAGCTGGCTCCACGCTGCACACACACACACGCGCGCGCATTTATATCGAGTTCCGAGTACATTCAACAGGCAGCATATATCCAAGCAAGTATATATGTATATATCTATGTACATATATCTTAAACATACCTTTGTACATATGTTCGAATATCAGGGTGTTCCTTATTTCCCGAGCGGACTTTTTTCACTCGAGAATTCCCCAAACTACACCGAATCGCGGTCTAAAAATAACGCCGCGAAAACTTCCGTTTTTTTCCATCTTTTTTTTCTTCCACTCTTCAATTTCGAGGACATTGACCGTGCGAAATATATTTTATAAAAATATTAAATCTCAAAAGCGTCGAACGTCCTTACGAACGCGAGTTATCGCCCTCTGGCGGTTGAGTTATTATCGCGCTGTGCGTACTCTCACCGCGAAATTGCGCCAATTTCGCTCGTCGGAGTGTGTTTCGCTCTCGTTTCCGCGTATGTACGCGTCGTTTCGAAAGACGCAACGAGATGACACAAACGAAACGGCGATGAACCGTAAACGAGTGTGCCGGAAGTGCGTGATGCGCGATAAAATTCGCGCAATTTGCCCGTCTCTTTTTTTTCTCGCGCCGAGGAGGACGAAAGAAAAAAAAACAGAGGCGGAGAAATCGTTTCAAAGTACGCGGCTCTCGCCTCCCTCGATGTATCGCCTTACAAGCGTCGTAACGCCATCGAATTTCTCTCGTACAATGTGTGTTAACGATGTTAACTATATATATATATATATATATGTAATTATACGATACTCTCGGGATGTAATACGTTGGTTGAAAAAAAAAAAAAAAAAAAATGAAACGAAATAGACGCGACTCGCCGCTTTAATCATAGCTGAGAAATTTAATGGTGCAAAGATCACGAGAAATCGAGGGGCCGCGACTATCATCGGTAATTCCACATTTATTTCTTTCATGTTTAGTAAATGGACGAGCGTATGAGGAAAATTGCGCGAATAATTGGCTCATCGTCTACGCGAGATGATAATACATATTTGCAAATGTATATAAATGTGGGTTCGCCGCAGTTGAAATCGTAAATCATTTTGCGTATGCTAGACAACCATCGCGTTGGCAGCTTGTAATTATACATGTACAAGCTGTGGTAGCCCCGAAGCGGGTTGCGCGAGCTCCGTTCGTGATGCGAATTTAATCGAAATTGTCGAAATTTCGGTGGCGGGGATCGAGCGAGCGCGCGATCTAATTTCGCTCGAGGACACGTCGAATTTTCACCGCGATTTTTAAGCGCAAATATACGCTCGCTCGCTCTGCGCCGAGAAACCACTCGGAGGGAATTAAGGTAGTTCTATCGTTTTATCGTTATCTTAAGATTTTCTTGAACATTTGGATACATATTCTTTGATGTCATATGTACGTGTCTAATAAATTTTGGAAGGTTTTACCACGTGGAAGTTGAGATATTTATTGGTGAAAATCACAATTTTCGGTAGTCTCTCGTAAGAGCGCGTGTTAAAAGTTGCATTTTCATCGATAAATATCTTGGCTCCAACGTGGTGAAGCCTTCTAAAACTTTGCGTACGTTTTTATGCAAAATCAAAGAAGCTTCGTTCGATTTTTCAAAAAAATCTTGAGAAAAACATTCTTGCAATTTTTGTAATTATACAGCAAGCTCATATTACCTTGGATGACCTTGAATTTGAAGTATGCTGTTCTTTAGTCGATTTGCAACAACTTTTCTTATTTAACTTGAGCCAGCAAACCATTTTGTATGTGAGAAAAACCGAAAAACAATTTTTTGATTCGAATGAAACGATAGAACCACGTTAAGGCGATGTGTTACATCCGTAGATCGAAGCTCGGGAAAATTCTCCGGCAAAATCTATAAATCGGATCGCTTGAAATTTCCAAATTTCGAAACTTTGAAAATTTCACAAATTTCATTTAACAAACGTTTCAAACATCGTTCACTCTACAAATTTTTTTGCAAAATTTCGAAATTGCAAAGTCGTCAGTCCGCGTCGTGTCACTAAAAACTCGCAAAGAATTTTAAATATATGCGATTTAGAGATTTTGCCTGAGAATTATTCTAAATTTCGATGGAGGAGGGGGGGTATCGCCGATGGCCTTAAAACGCGTACTTTGGAAAGCGTCGATGAGACTCGCGGTGTGAGATTGAAAGAAAAAAGCGCACGAAATCGAACAACGGAATCGGCGATTGTACGATACGCGTATGCTCTTTGGTTACGAGCGGAGGCACTCTAGCATTAAGGACGAGCAAAAAGTAGCGGAGGCGCGCGATAACTCGAACAAAGTAGCGGAAGAGATCGAGCGAGAGAGAGAGAGGAAAAGATGGAGGCGCCGATTACTCCGTTATAGCGCGGGCGAGTCGACACTGCGGTTGAATTATCAAGGACGACTCGGCGAACGGGGTCTCTTTCTCGATTCACCGCGAGGAGAGTGGCGCGTGACGCTACGCGTATCCTGCATAAACTCGCCGCGCGCGATACCTCTGTACGTCGTCCACACATACACGCGGGGGGTACGTACACGAAAAACAGCGTGTACACACCGCTGCTGGGACTTTGCTACTCGCCGGGCTCTCGCAACGACGATGTTGTCTAGGTCGCGCGCGCGGCGCTGCGGTACGGCGGGAGCTATACTCCTCGGAATATATATCGGAATGTAAAACGGCATTGCGGAATGGAGAAACGACGCGCGAGAAGGAAACGAGAGAAAAAACGTATAAAGAGTACGTGGGAAGTACGTATACGTGTATATTTATAGTATATATTGTAATACATACGTGGGAGCGAGTCGGTCAAAATATTTACTACGGCGGAATGAATCAGAAGGATCCTCGAGCCGAGGGAATAACGACCGGGAGATGTATGCGGTGGAATAAGATAATGAGAATGCGGAAAGAGGGATTTTCCGCGCGATTCAATTTCGAAGGGCACTTTCCTCCTCTGCGCGGCTTCCCGTGTATATATATATGTATATATGTTTATAGATATATATATATATCGATGTATGTGGATCTGCAAATATGTAAGACGTGATAAATGAACGCACACGCGCGGTCGTCGAAAGCAATAAATCCCCATATAACCCAGCCATGGTATTTATCGGAGAGAGAGAGAGAGAGAGAGAGAGAGCTTGTATATGTAAGTATAATGTATGGCCGCGAGTGGCGCAGAAATCACCGCGAGCTCGAGAGCGACCTGTTGCTATGGGAGGCTTGGAAAGTAAACAACGCGTTGCGTCATCATCATACATCGCGGCGGCGGCGGCGGCGGTCCTGCGGCTTCGTCTAGACCGCGGACGAGCGAAAAAGGGTGCCCTCTCGAAAGTGAGAAAGAAAGAGAGCGGAGAAGATGTATGCGACTCGAGCGACGCAGCCAGAGGACATACATCTGTATATGTATATATATATATATGTGTGTATATATGTATATACAGAGAGAGGAAAGAGTTGGGCGATTCGCGCGCAGAGGGACAAGGGCGAAGGGGATTCCCGGGGAGTATGTGTGCCGTCGTGACGGCGCGGGAAAGGAGGATTCGGGACCGTTGGAGACACGTACGAAGAAAAAGAGAAACGATATGTAGAGAGAAACGAATAAAATAAAACGAAACAAGGAGGAGGAGGGGGGGGAGGGCGTGGGGTTAGAGCTCGGTGCGCGCGGGTAACAACAGCGCCACGCGGCGTGGTCCTCTCTCCTTCTGGTTTTTGGCCCGCGAATAATCATCATGTGGCGAGGCGCGAACGGAGAAGGGATCCCGCATGGTCACGGATCCTCGGCGCTGCATGGCAACAGTGAGAGCACGCGTGTGTGTATATACATATATATATATATATTTACACATATAAATAAAAGAGAGAGCGCCTTCTTTTTACATATACTCGCGGGTAGCACGGCGTACAACACACGCGGTTTCAGCGACAGCAGCAGCAGCAGCAGCAGCAGTACCGAGAGACGGGTGCGCGTACAATGCGGATGAATAAAAGACCGTGTGAGCGCGCGACGAGAAACCAGACTCGTGCTCTCTCTCCCTCTGCATCCGTCTCTCTCTTTTCGGTACGCGATACGGGGGACGAGCAGGCGCAGAGTGAAAAGTGGCGGCAAAAGATAGGAATGGCACGGGGGACAAAGAGAATCGAGAAAAATAACGATGGGATCCGACACGATACGTCCGAGTAGCGAGACACTCGTTTGTTTGTTTACTCCCGCGATTCGTACACCGTAGAAATACCGCTGGAATTCAATTTGATTTTACCGTTCGCTATTTTTTTTTTATCTCTTTGACAAATCTTTTCTTCACCCTCGCACGTCGATGATACACGTGTCTCATTCGCTGGCCAAAAGTCGGCTCGTTCACGAGAATATCGATGGAAGATGACGCGAATCGTTTCCGCAAACTTGGCGCGGGTTCTTTTTTTTTCGCTTCTGCTTCGAGGGCTTGCGGAAAGAGCGATTTAAGAGGATTGGAATTTATTCCTGTTTTTAGGCATTTCTATATGCGCGGCGGGACGGTGGCGATGAGGAATCGCCTCTACGTGTCGTTTCCCGCGCGTTCCGAGAAGAGAAACCGCGTTTCTTTTTTTCGAGATGTATCCGCGCGCTGATGGAACACTCGGCGTCTCTCCCTCGTACGCGCGCCGATTAAGCGACCTTTTGTATTTTTATTGAAAAAATGCTTAAAAAAATCGCTAAACTCGGTGCGCTCTCTCGCGTTGGGCCCCGAAATGCTAATTTTCACAGAGAGGAGCTCTGCCGCCGAAAATTTGGGACGGTCTCGGGGCCGTGAGAAGCAACCGCTGGACCTTTTTGATTTTTATTTTAAAAAAAAAGACTTTTTTTCAATAACTTTTGATGCCTCTCGTCGTTTCTCATAATATGTCATATTCCCGTGTACTTGTATACGAAAAAATCGATATTCAAAGTTCGATCCTCAAAGTCTCGAGGCTGTGAGAAATTTTCGCGACGATCGCAAAATATA
Source organism: Heteropelma amictum (assembly GCA_959613375.1). Lineage (NCBI taxonomy): Eukaryota > Metazoa > Arthropoda > Insecta > Hymenoptera > Ichneumonidae > Heteropelma > Heteropelma amictum. Next base: position 1,112,682 of record OY390722.1, read on the forward strand.
CGTATAACGGAGAACAAACGTTTGCGACATGTGCGCGCCTCGCGTTGGGGAATGCACCCGCATACAAAGAGAGAAAGAGAGAGATATTGCAACGCGAACGCATGAAAAATGCGACCCCACGCTTGGAAAGAATCGCGGCGATATAAACGAGAGAGCGTGTACGCTGGCTCGTACGTAAGCAGCGTGAATAAGGCGGTTGATTGTGGCGTCAAGGAGAGCGGGACGCGGAGGCTCAGACGGAGATACACGATGATGATGATGATGATGATGATGATGAATCGCTCGTCGCCCATCGAGGGAAAAACAACGAGGGCGCTTCGGGACTCTGATCACGTACGACGATGAATACCTGTCGATTCGAACGTGTCGTGTCTTCCGGTTATGTATGCCCGAGTATTCAGCCTCGCGCGTGTGAAATTATTCGCCCGCGTTACGATCGATCGACGCAATTTGCCTCTTTCCCAGCTCGACCAACATAGATTTAAAATTCGCGGCAAAGGTGACTTTGAATTTAACGCGATTTTAGAGAAAGTTGTTGAGAAAAAAAAGCCTCGGAAACTACACTCTGGCGACTAAAATCGAATACAACGATAACGATGAATTTGCAAAGTCGAAAATGTCGAATTATCAATGTGCTTTGGAGGAAAGAGCGGAAAGTTCGGTCGTCGCGTCGGAAGTTGCCCGTGAAGGTCCTTAAGGACGCGCGCAGCTGCCGTTGGAAGGGATTCGTTTTACAAGGGAGGATACTGGATGCTGGATTTTTCTCGTCGGTTCCCGCATCACCACCAGGCGCTGCAGCCTCTCGCTCTCTCGAGGCCCTTTTTCCCGTCTCTCTCCCTCGGCCTCAATCTCCCTCGTCATTCCCTCTGTCCCACGTGCGTTCAAAAGGCGATCATAGAAGGGAGCTTTTGAAAAGCAAATTCTGCCATTGGTCGTACAGGGGCACAGCTGTCGTACATTCCATCGTCCCCGTGACGTTTTTATCCCCATAATACAGTCCGTGCTCTCTTTTTACCCGTACACCCCTGCGCTCTCGGCGTCCACGCGCATTGTATCGCCGAAGAGAAATAAAAGTAAAAAATAAAAAAAACACGATATTATCTCGCGCGGGATCCCCATTAGCTCGCCCGTAAAACGACGCGCCGGAAGCGGCTTTTCTCGCCCTTTTTTTTTCATTCAATTTCGGCATTCGAGCGTACGACGGCGTTATCGCAAATTCGCTAGGGAAATTTCCGTATTTTTCTCGCTGATCTTATCGACAACATCGTAATACAGAGTAGAAGCAACAAAACGTCCGTTCGAAACTTTTTACTGACCCCCCACTCGCGTCGGAACCTACATTGCTGCGCGCGAGATGAAAAGCTGTATTATTGAAGCAGAGTTTTTTTTTTCTTCTCCGAAGCGAGGCGCACAAAAAGTTTCGAGGCAATTTGAAGCGGAGAAATAGAAGCGGAGGAAGCGTTGAAGGGTCAACTAGTTCCAAGGCCATTATGTGATACCCATGTATATGTATATACATGCACATGCTTATTAGGTATATATATATATATATATATATATATATATTTCAATGCCCGCGTATCTACAGCTTTAATCATCGCGTGGAAATTGTGTTTATACATATATACGTGTATGGGAAAATATTGTGTGTATACAATTCGACAATGCGCATATAGGAGAGGACTGAAAAATCTCGTTCTCGATTCTCGAGCGTACGAATAAACAAACGTCGATGCGAGAGTAGACGAAAAAAATTCTTTTCTTTCGTCACGCGCCAACATCGATATATATACGATGTTTCTCGTTTTCTTCTCGATGCTAATGTATATATCTCGAGAGTCCGAGAGTACGCGCGCACGCGGTCGTAAGAAGTCGAGTGCGGCGAGGGGGGGGGGGGGGGGGATTTAACGCACGTTTTACTGGTCATTATCATTTGTCGGATGAACGAATGTTCGAGTAAACACAGTAAAACACGTCGGGATTTACGACGAGGAGTTTGCACGTTTGCAACGTTGCGAAATTGATTGTGTCATTTTTGTTTCGAATCTGATTCGACTCAGATTTTTCGTTTTTCGTACGGGAAGAGGGGGTGGCAAAGCGGCTCGCGTGATAAAACGATATCAAACTCGTAAAAGCGGAAATGACGACGTTACATGTACGGTGGGAGCGTGAAGTGTAGAGTGACTCTGAAATGCACGATAATGAAGAAATAATTGCATCCGTAAAGTCCGATGTGTGTGCCATGGATTAGCGCCATCTGTGGTTACACGGATCGAGCGAGGATATGTGTATATATACGCGTAGGGAAGCGCGCGAGAGAGCGAGAGAGCGCGGATATAGAAATTCACACGGAAGGGAGAGCGAATGAGAGGCGGCAGGCGCGCGCGACTTCCGTTCTCGCGGTAGACGCGCTGCCGCGCGGTGCATCATCGCGCACGTTGCTCGCGCGAGAGTATGTTTATCCACGCAATTATGTAGACCGGCCGCGAGGGCCGGTAAAAAAAGAAGCGTTACGCTCCAGTCGGCTGCCCGACGATGACACACATTTCAACGTGCGCTGTATGCATATACGTGTTATATATACTCGCAATAACCGGATTGTCGGATAACGAGAGTGCACCGCCGATGAGAGAAGGAGAGAACAAGAGGAAACGGAACTCTGATTGTGTTTATATGGCTATAAAGTCGAGGCTTACGTAATACGCGGGGATATCGAAAGCAACGTCGAATCGAGTGCGTCACGTGACTCCCAATGTGTCCCAAATTCCGATTTGAGGTTAGGATTCGCGCGAAACTCGATATAAATGATTTCCCTCCTCGATCCTGTCGTTTCTTACAATTCTCCGTGTGGGAGCGCTGCGAAAGGGATTCGCCGCTGTTTTGGCGCGCATAGGAAATATGGGAGGACGCGCGGAGCGATAACAAATGCAGCGTATACACACGCGCGCGCGCCTGTGTGTGCGCGTCAGTGGAGAGATGGCGCGCGTGCACGCGACGCCTCATCCCCGGTGCGCGATTTAATATTCCCTGCGGGAGACGGCCTTTGGCCCTATACGTGCACTATATGTATATACATTTATTATATTTATATACACATATATGTATATAAATACGTCGTGCCAATTTGTATCCGTCTCATTCGCTGCGAGATTAGCAGCGCGCGAATAATCGCCAACCGCTGCTTGCACATGTTCGCCAGTGAGAAACAAAAACGAAGATGTATATTTTCGTTCTTTTTTCCAGGCCAAAAAAAGGCCCGCGAATATTCAAAATTTCGTCCCGCTGAACAAACAGGGATTACGATAAGATGTGCAACGACGAGGACGAGCTTATTTTGTTTGCGTTTCGATAACGGCCATCGTAACAGCCGAATGTGTAGCGATGCCTTCGTGTATATTAGGATGGGCCTCAAAAAAAAACTTTTTTCAGCACCCCGACAGAGCAATTTCTCAAATATCCCGGCTCTGGATCAAGCTCTGCTGTGCAACACTCTTTTGCACCACTCTTCTGGATTTTAACGTAAAAGCCTCGCATTTGAACAGTTCGTCGGGAAACCAAGCGATTATTTCGACCCACCCCGCTGCAGTACACATATTTTTCATCATCGCAATGGGCGGTATACTTCGATTTAAAGAACCGTACGCGTATGCACGAGGGAATGAGGGTCAACAACAAAAAAGATAGCGCGTCGAGCCAGACGCTCGGAAAACCGCCGCTGCGCTTTTCTCTCCGCAAAGATCGATCCGTCAAGGGTCGTTGGGACGCCGCCTCTCTATCTACATCTTTGAGCCAGAAATTTTCAAAGATTTCCGGAAACAAACCGGAATCCGTATTATTTTTCTCTCTTGTTCGGGCCGAAAACGATCGTTACACATTTTCACTAATAATCCTGCACCTTCCTGTCGCGTGTGAGACCGTAGAGTGGAAGGAAGCCCGCCGCTCTTCTTTGAAATTTCAACGTGTCTCGTCGGGTCGCGCAACGGACTTCCCCAAAGGCATACCGGGTGTGTGTGTGCTCGTCATGCTCGAGGGATGCACCGGAAAGGGTTTAACCTACGCACCTGGTCCCTGTGTATGCTATATCCTTGTACACACGGGAGAAAAGAGCGACGACTTCCTCGCATTAACGGACAACCGATGTCGTACGCTCGAAACCCACGTGGCCGTTTATAGTCACTCGCAGGAAGCTCACCGCGACGCGATCCGGCCAATTTCCGTAACTTCTCCCTCGCTCTTTTTTGTTATCGATATTTTTTTTTTCGACATTATTTTTCGAAAATGGGTAATTATGCCTATTCGTATCATTTTTTTCTTATCGCGACGATTCCAAGAAAAATTGAGATTAAAATTGTACGAATCTCTGTAACTGTGCCTTTGTTCACCGACGCACTTTGTACGTGCGGCGGAGTATCAATTACAAACGTCTCCAAACGCACGATCGAATAACGCGAGTCGCGCCGCGGCGGGGCGCGCGCTTCGCTCCTTCGGCGACGTACGTATCGCGGACCCTTTTGTTACATTAGTCATGCGCGCATATATTATTTCATACGCGGGCACGAAGCGAAGAGCGATATTCACGCGCGGTGAGTGGAATAGAAAGAAATGCGCTTACGTTAGATCGTAACGGCAGGACTCTTGTATTCTTTTGTTTCTTTACTCTCAACCATCGCTCTTCGAGATAACCTCAATCTCCGACGAGGTTCATCTTGAGTTTCTTCGATCGAAAACATCTCAAGTTCGCGATATTCGTGTGATAAAAAAAATACCACTTCCGTTCTAAAACGTCCTCGGTTCATTTTGCGGAGATAATTAGGATCGACGCTTTGTTCGGATTGAGGAAACGAATAGCGGAGTGGTGTCGTGAGAGTGGGGAGAGAATGTAGGGAACAGAGCCAACGGGCGACAGAGCGAATCGTACCGGATGATTTTCATCAGAGTTGCAGCATCTCGGAGGTTCTCGAGAAAAGGACGAAACGAGAGAAAGAGGCGCGAGCTTGTGAGACGACGCAACGGGAGACGAGGTCGGTTATTCAATGAAACGAAACGCCCTGCTCTCTGTATACATATATACGTGTGTTTAAACGAATGTAACGAAAGAGAGTGAGAAATTTCGCCTTCCCCGAGTCACGAGGCTCGCGCGTATTACTTATTCGCGAATACGACGCTCTCGGGCCCGAGTGCAACGCACCGGAGGTCGCTCCTCGCGACGACACTGTTGCGTATCGCGAATACGATCCTCATGAGAAAGTATATAGCCGAGGGAGGATGGGTTTTTTGTCCGATTCTCGTAGACGAGGTTTTATCAACGCCAGTCAGCGTCTGTTCGAATTTCTCCGTTCAAAGACCTTTTTCCCTTTCGACACTCGCCGGTGGGAAATTTTTATCTCTCTTTGCACTTGGATTTAAACGATTATTGCCCTCTCGACTTTGATAGCATCGGCAAATGCGTCTACATACATGTGCGAAACTACAATCGTATTTTCCGAGTTTTTTCGACAATTATTTCGTCCGAGAATCGCGAATATTTTTGAAATTTTGGGAATTACGTTGCTTGTTGTGGCATGGAGAGAAAAGTATCTATGCGCCAATTATCGTGGCAGTCGCGATCATCTTGTTTCTGAGAATAAAGTGGAAGCGAAAAATAGAGAGAAAATTGATGCTTACCTTGACAAAGGAGTGAAATTTGACTTTGCTCGGCGACACCGGTGGGCTCTTTGGCAGTCTCTGTACGCTAGGTTCCTGCAGAAGGTTCTGAACCTCCAGCAGATATCCCTTCCTGACGTATCGACTTTTCGGGCTCGTCGCGATGTTCCCCTCGAGTTTGGCTTTCCTCAGAAGCTTGAGATTCTCCTTGGTGTTTTGCCTGATTATTATGTGTCCGAGCCTCCTCATGTTGGCCCGGGAGTCGTCGTTGCAGATTCTCCACCAGGACTTGGACACCATGCTGAAGGAGCAGAGATCCTGAGGGCTGAGATGCGACAGAATCTTGGAAACTATCCTCCAGTGATTGCTCTTCTCGCCGAGGAGGCTCATGATATCCGCGGTGGGTTTTCCGGTAAGATCCGGAGTCGCGCGAGTCCTCCTCAGTCTGTACGGCAGGGCTCGCTGACTGAAATCCAGTCTCTTGGGTTTTATGTCCGCGATCGCGCGACTCTCCTCCAGGATGGCGGATCTGCCGAGTTCCCCGTCACCGGGGGAACCTTGGCAGGTCGAGCGTCGCGCCGAGACGGTTCCCCTGCACGGAGAACTCTCGGGATAGGGAGTGCTCTGCGGCACGATTAACTTCATCTCCACATCCTCGTCCAGAGGCTCCGAAGCGACGAAAGACGCCGAGGGCACAGCCGGAGAAGGCGGCGGAGAGGGCGGTCGTGAACTGGACGCGGGAGTCACCGGCGCGGCTCCGCTTTTCCATGTCCTGCGACTTCTGCCTCTCCTCGGCTCCCAGGAAGCGTCGCCAGCTTCCCGGACGCGTCGCAACGCCCTTGGCGTCGACCTCTCGTAGCTGAAATTGCCAGAATCCTGGGAGATCTCGGGTTGGGACTCTTCCTGGATCAAGGAGTCGAATTCTCTCTCCGAGGCGTCAATCAGGGAATTCAGCTTGGAATTGTGTCTCGAAACGCCCTCTCGCTGTGCGAAATCTCCGCGAGAAAGGTGCGCCCTCTTGGCAGACTGGCGGGAGCCGCTGAAACCTCCCGAACGCGGTGTCAGACTGAGGTATCCACTGTCCGCGTCGATACTGTCGCAGGAATGACGATGGGAGAGTCGCGAGGTCGAATTCGACGTTCCGTGCGGTGTTTCGGTGATCGGAACCATCTCCGCGGTTCCGCTAACCTCGATCTCCATTATTTTGCTCTCACCGCTCGTCTCCCGATGAAAAGGATGATAAAACCTCTCGTCGAACTGAACTCCGCGGTGGGAAAAGTCGCGACTCGCCGACAACTCCATCTGACGGTTTTTCAAATCCCGCGGCGACGGTTTTCCTCCGGGATAATCACGTTTGGCGAAATTTTATTTCCACGTTCATTCTCTCGATCGAGGACAACGAGTATTTGTCGCAATTATTCTCGGTACGACGTTTTTCCGGTGTTTTTTGACACGCCGGTGACGACGCGAGAGACAGGCAAAAACGATAAAACGCGGGAAACCGAACGGAGGATTCGTGTCTCCCTCTCTCGCTCTCGACGGTTTCTTTGACGGAATTGTCAAGATGACGGATTCGCGCGCACGAAAACACTGAAACTTTATTGAAAATAACACTCAAACACGCGCGTAAAGACTAAGGACAAAAGCATTGACGAACGCTCGACGCACGACCACGGGTTATGCCGCGCAGGCTCTCTCGTTGTTGTTTATTGCGTTGGAGATTACGCGCGAAAATACACGGCGACACTTGTATCATCGCTTTGCGTTTGTTTTGGCTGGCAGGGGACGTGAAGAGACGCCATTCTATTTCGGCACGCACCAACCGAAAAATCACGAGAGCACCCTCTTGCGGGGGAAAAAAACTACCCCTCGGACGAAACTTGGCTTTGTTTGTTTTTTCTTTTGTTCGCCGATAATTCCTCGTTTGTGCTTTGGCCACTTTTCACACGCGAATATCTTGGAAACGCGCTTTCGATCGATTCACGGCAAAGTGTTCAACGAAAAAGAGCCTCGTTGCTTTACTGAGATTTTATATTGCGAAACTGGCGGACAACGCGCGTACAACACAAGCTCACGACTGTCACGGCCCAGGGGTGAAAACGGAATGTGAAATACGCGCACGCGGTGCGCCTGGCTCATCTCCCGTCTCCCTCTGCGTGTTATGCCCCGCAGCCACTTGAAAACTTTTGAAAACACACGGGTATGTTTTGAAAGCGTGGTAGGGACGATGGAGAATGGTCGCTAGCCAATAGGCGTAGTCGTCTTATCCCGCCGACGGTTGGTCGAGCGATGCTATTGGCCGGGCGAGCTTTTGACGCTTGGACCCCACGCTGTACACTGAGTGAACGGTGCTGCCTCTGGCGGGACTCTCGATAACTCGCTGACGCACGGGATTCAACGCTGTTGCCGGGGAAACTTTTCTCTCAGCCTCCGCAGTGATGCTCATTCCGTTGCGAAAAATTTGCTCCCGATGCGTCGTTAGATTTCCCCGACGGTTGACCACAAGTTATAGTATCAATGGATGATACTCCATCTATTGAGAATGATAAAACGCAACGTCGAATTGTGTACACATTTGTCATTTTTGCCAATAAAGCATGCATTACAAATTTTCAAACCACTCGCCGTTTGCGCACGTATATTGCGTAGTATTTCAGCCAATGGCGTAAACATGCGTATATTCGAAAAACAAACCATTCGGGGACGACACGGTATACTTACGGAGTATCTAGGAAATCGGAGAAGAACAATTGAGTCGATGACGAAAATTGCATTTTGCGTGATGATCGAACGCCCTTTTCCTTCTCCTATGGTTAATGAAAACGAGAAAATTAATTTCCCACATTCCGTACGAATCGAAACCATGATTTGGATTCGTCAGTTGTCGGGGTCTCCCCCCACTCTTTCAAAGTGTGTGGGAGCATACGAGGTTATGTTTTGTTGCTGATCGAAGAAGCGCGGATGGTCCTCGCGAACGAGCGTTATTATTCTTGCAATTATTTATAAACCCGTATTGATAAATTGCGCGATTGAATTAATTTGAAAAAATGGAATCCAGCAAAGCGGACTCTGCTCCGAAGCAAGCGATGGTTTACATCTGCGGAGGTAAGTTTCAACACACGAAGATGATCCGATCATAACCTCAAATTCCTTCGTCGCCGGAAGGAAAGACGAAAACATTCCTCTCGCGAATTTTCGTATTTCATTCTTTTTCTTTCAGAATGTCATCACGACAATGAGATCCGTCCGAGAGATCCGATTCGTTGTCGAGAATGCGGATACCGAATAATGTACAAAAAGCGCACCAAGCGTCGTATCCTTTTTTTTCGTTTGTCACAAATTTCATCGAAACTCGAGCGGTGTTTGCGAATGACATTGTTTTTGTCTAATCAAAAATTAAACGAGTGAAAATCTCGAATGATGGATATTTCCTTGACGGTAAACACCAGTCGTCGTGTTTGACGCCCGCTGAGTGCGAGGGAAGCCAGAAGCCGAGAGGATGGAAGCGACGCGTCGAAATATCCACTCGGCGTGAAGAAGTCACTTTCAACTCTACGGATGTAAATATCTCATTGCGGATGCTGCGAATGTAGCTTCGAGCTAATCAGTTCCCCTCGCTTTTCACCCCTGCTGTAAATTATCCGCGACGCTGAAATCATCAAACGACCTTAGGCAATATATTTCTTTATTTACAATAAATAAACGACATTGTAGTCGATGGTTTTAACAGAATTACACGAATCGGGATAAAGTTTCATCTACGACAGAGACGTAAAGTCGCTCGTTTGCTCGTTAGTCCTAAAAGTTGACGCGGCAAACTATCTTTGAATATATATATATATATATATATTTATATATGCTTATAAAATCTTGCTCCGGTCCCATTGTCCGATATCCATTGGCAAAAGCCATATTTTGGTTCCAATGAAATGATAAATATACATATATGTATGTATATACATACATATGTACATGCATATATATTTATTATATGATGATGAATTTCCTTTGAGAGCCCACAAAGTCTGTACGTTTTACGAGGCTTCTCCGTCCCCCCGCCGCCCCCCATTATCCACTGTTTCCCATAAATGTTTATAAAATTCTAAAGATACAATTCGTACCGTTATACATGTAAAATACAACGACGAGATCCATGTCTCTGTCGTTCTTTCACGCGGGTTGTACAAAATTCAAAATTATCCGATGAAAATACGCGAGTAGTATCTCGCTTTTCGCTGTGTTTGTTCGAGATAAAATTCACATGGGAGGGGGGATGATAAAGACCGATGACTCAGGGGCTACTCTAACGGAGGAAAAATAAACAACAGAGCCAACTTCGATGACGAGGCTGGCCCGAGCGACGGTGGAAAAAGAAAAAAACAATGGCTATTCATCGACCGTCGCTCGATCATTCAGACTGTCTAATACTGAGTCGTCTGGAAGCTGCCGAGCCAACGGCGAAATACGAAACTTGGCGAGAGACTCGCCGGAGCTCGTTGCCTTTACGCCCGAACAGGAGCAGCTGTAGAAACATTTTTTGATATGTGTTGCCAGCGCGTGGTGTGCGGAAAAAAAACAAAAACCAGAAAATCGAGTCCATTTTTTTCGTACCTCCCTGCCACTGATAATTACGAGTGAGAGGCGCGAGCGCGCGCGTTGGCTCGGCATTTTGGACACACGCGCACGTACACACACTTTTGGAAGCTCTTAAATAGTTTTTGTGATTGAATATCTCCTCTCTCTCCTTTCTCCGCTCCTCGATCGAAGAGCTCGAGATTACATCAAAAGTTTCAAGTTTCTCTATATACGCTATATTGATATATCGTTTGGCAACAAACTTCTCCCTCTGTCCGACCTCGTATAAAATTGTGCGGTCGCCTGCTCATATGTTTCTTTCCCCTCGTAGGCTCAAGCGCGTACAAGGTAAGTAAGTAGTAGGTACATATTAACGATTATCGAGGTATGATTATGCAATTAGGAAAGACATTGTGTGCCGCGCTTGAGCCCCGTGATTCTTATCACATACGCGCCATTGACGCTCGTACGCGAGTTTCACCTGTCCGCCGCAAGGGTAAAAAAGGCGCTAGAGTAGGATCGTTCCTTCTCTCTCGTTCTCCTTTCGTGATAATTTGAAATAATGATCGCGCTGTGTCTCGTAAATTCGTGAGGAAAAACGTGAGCGGAGATTGACGGCGAAGAAAAAACTCGCACGCGGCAAAAAACCATTGTTGTCGCGTTTTTCGAGGTGGAGAAAACCGCACGAGGCATCACGTTGCTTCGTAAATGGTGCGAAGATGAGTGAAAATATTGAACAACAGTGACGCGCTGGCGACGGTGGCGCCGCTCGCGTCATTTTGGCACTATGAATCGTTGCTCCCGCGTCTGCTCGCGTCGTCCACCACGAGGCTCGTAGTTCCCTCGCTCGGGCGATTTGGCGCCACGTCCATCTCGCGATTATCGCTTCTCATGGGCGTCCCGGTGTTTTTCAGCCGCGAATCCGCGCTGTGCTCGACGAAACGATGCATCTGCAGTTCCGTCACGGTTCTCACGGAGATCGTGCAAATTTGGCACTTGTAAGGATGACGAGAGTCGTCGATGCGCGCATTATCGTGGAGATCGCTCGTTACATCCGGTCTCGCGTAATCGGCGTTCCTCTGCTGCTGGGGAAAGTGTGAGTTAACGACGCGCGAGTCGTTGCCGACTTTCGCCTCGTCGTTTATCATCATCGGCAAGTGATAGGCTCGCAAAGATTCGCTCTCTTGATTCGCGCGTCTCGCAGTTCCCGCGGATGCCGCTGGCGCTGCTGTTCCCGACGACGAGGCGGGAGGAGGATGCAGCGAATGCGAGGGCGGTATGGGCTCTCCCTCGTCCGAGGACGTTTCGCCGCCGCTCGCACCTTGATGCGGTATCATCTCCGCGTCCCACTGTCCCATCTTGCTCGGATCTTTCTCGTAAAGCTTTTGTGCCAGCATCTGTCGCAATTTCACGAATCATTCAGTCTCACCTCGATATTTTCACTCGGTATTTTCAAAATGCGCAGAGAAAACGAGCAAAGTAATTTTTTGTGAAACGAAAAAATTGTAGAGAGAACGATTTTACCGACCTGCAGACTAGTTAAACTATTATCACAGTCGGTAGTGTCGATGTCGTTGAGATTTACACCGGAACGTTCCATCTCGGCGTACGTGCCAAAGGGCAGCTTTCCCGAGCACTCGAGCTTCATGATGTGCATCTTGCTGCGCAAATGCTTGGCGAGATGACCGTGTATCCTAAATGCGATTTTGCAGTCGGTACACTTGAAGGGCCTCGGGTTGCTCGTTGTCGCGGCACCAAAGGTCGACGTCATGCTGACCTGTTTTCAAAGTTTATTTATTCTCCAAAAACGACAAAGTCTGCGCGTGACGCCCGAAAGCCTCAAATTTTTCACAGATTTGACGACGCAATGTCTGTACGAAAACATCGTACAAATTTTCCCTCTTTACCTTATTGTGATGCGAAACGGATCTCTCGTGTTTCGTCAAGTGTCCCTTCGTTCTGAAGGACACGGCGCAGCTCTCGCATCGGAACGGCCTCTCGAAGTAATGTATGTTTATGTGCAATCTCAGCTGGCTCGGTTTACTGAAAACCTTGTTGCAAATGCCGCAAACGCTTCGGCCGTCTTCGGCAACACTGCGAAGATGAACGACGAGGTTAGGAAATGTTGCGAATGCAATTTTGCGAAAATTCCGATCGATCCGAGATGCGACACGGATGCAACACGTACCTGACGTAATTGGACGCCGGACCGGTAGATGGCTGTAAAAATTCCGCCTGAGGCTTGGAGCTCCCACCGGGTGGCGAGGGCGACCTGAAACCCGGTCCTCCGACGACCATTTTCCTCGCAAACGTGTGCTTGACGCTCTCGGATATGCTCTGCTTCGTGCGCTCCATCTCGTGGCGTTTCATCTCGGCGATGTCGGCGATGTTTCTGCCCTCCGACTGTTGTTGGATCCTCGCGTCGACGCTCTCGAAGCTTCCGCGCGGTCTTTGCTCGATCGAAGCCGCGAGATCCCCGCCGGGCGTTGCCGAATGATCGGACTGCGGTGATTTGGATTCTCGGCTCGGTGGTCTGGCGTCCTGCGACAACGAGGCGGAAGATGGCGGCGGCGGCGGCGGCGGCGGCGGTAGCAGCAGTTTCAAGTCTCGAACGGAGCTGCGAGCCTCGTGAAACGTCAGTGCCTCCGGAGTCTGCCCTCTGCCGTTGTAATCTTGCGGCTGAACGCGCGAATTCGTCACGACGTTCTCGCGACATCGCGGACTCGCGGGTATCCTTCGCTCAGCGGGGAACGATTCGCGAGCGGGATAATCGCGATGGGGAGAATCGCGAAGCGTTCTCTCGACCTCGCACATGGTCTTGGACGCATTGAAGATGGCGCCACGGTCGATCTCGTGTTTCATCGTTTGAAGAGGGACGGCGGGCTCCAGGTCAAAGGTCACCCTGGGTGATTGACGCTCCGCGGGAACCGGGGTTGTCCGAGGTTCGACCTGGACGTTGATGCTCGATCCTTCCAGGGAACGCGATTCACAGGTGCTGCTGTTGACTCTCGGGCCGGGCGGGCCGAGGACGAAGCGACCTTCGAAGCTGGTGGCACTTTCGCGCTCGTGGAACGTACGATCGTTGCTCGTTTCGACGCGGAGTGATTCAATGTCAAAAGGTCGTCGTTCCATGACGGCAGCACCGTTGCTTCGACGAATTTTCTCCCTCACTTCCGGCTCGACCTTGCTCTCTTCCGTTCGCAGTCTCGGCGGGGTGGTGGTCATGATTCTCGCGTCGAGGACGCTCTGTCGCGCGAGTCTACCGGGATTCGTGTAGGTGACTGTCGGGGTCGCGTTACCCGCGAGGCCGCTCGTGAATTCCAGCTGCTTCCGACGCGGTGATTCCGCCTCCGGAGCGGGAGTTTCGTCGTCGTTTCGTCTCGTACCGCCGACGCGATACTGTTGCTTCATTCTGCTGTCCATCACGTGTCTCTCCGTGAGATAAGCCTGAAGCATGTGGCCGTCGGTGTTTGCGGCGTTATTGTTGCTCGGCCCGATCCCGTTGGACTTCCATTCCCCGCTGGCGACCTGCAACGGTAATCTCTCCATCGTTTGGACGATCGTCTGCATGAAAACGGGCTCCGACACCGGTGTCAGGATATCTCGGTCTGCTCTCGGTCCACGTCCCAACCCGGCCGACGACGACATCTGCGAGATTTGCTTGGTCGTCAGATCGATCGGCTGAACGGACTGCTGCTGCTGCTGCTGCTGTCTCATCTCCGGCGATGCGCGCGTCTCGTCCATCTCCGCGTCCGAATCCTCCGTCATCCGCGAGGAACGAATTACGCTGTCGCGACGTTCCTCACCCGGGGAGCAGCGACTCGAGGGAAAGTAACAGCGATTCGACGCGTCACTCTGCAGAGCGGTGGTCGAGGAGACGGGCGTCGCAACGCTCGTGGTCGTCGAAACGACGAGGCTCGTCGACGGAGCAAGCCCGTAAGGATAAGTCGTTGGTCTACCGGCTGGCAAAAGACCCGGTAATCTGTTGGAGGTCCTCTGCGAGAGGCTCAAGAGTCCTTGCGCGGCCTCCTGCTCCTCGCTTCCCGACTCGTCGCTGTCCTCCGCCTCGCTGTCCTCCTCCTCGTCCGATGTGTCCTCGGCGTTTCCGCCACCCGCCACCAGCAGCGCTATCGCCTCCTTGTCGATGTTTTCGTCGCAGACCGATGTCGGCACCGGCATCACACCGAGCTCGACGCACTTTTTGTAATGCGCCTTTGACTTCATGTGCTTCGTCAGGTTACCCTTGGTCTTGAAACTAAAAACGACGAGGAAGCGCGGGCCAATGAGCATCGAAGCAATATCGATGAAAAAATTAATTCGACGATAGGAGACAGTTTAGGACAGACAGACGATAGGATTTTCCAAACGTTTCAGCGATTTCCGTTTCGAATTTTCATTGCCGAGTTGCCGGATAAAGAGGAATAAAAAAGAACGAGAAAACAAACGGTAAGGAGTTTTCAAATATACCTGAAGGAACAGTGTTTGCACGTGTACGGCCTGACGTCCGTGTGAGTTCTGATATGTTTCTTCAGCATCGAGGGCTTTTTGCAACGGATGCCGCATTCCTCGCACACGTAACGGCCTCGACCTTGGTTTGATCCATCAACAGAGCGGAAGAGCAAGGAGAGAAAACAGAGGGAAGAAAAAAGACAGTAAGAATAAAAATGTGAACGCGCGAGCGAGAATCGGCGACTGTGCTGATCGATCCGCGGATTCGTCTTACCTCTTCCCCTCACGTACGTGTAATCCTCGTTGCTCTCGAAGCCACCGTCGAATATCTTGACTCTGCGAGTTTTCTCCGGCGTCTCGCCCTCCAGTCCGCTGTCGGGGCTCGTCGGTGTGGTTGGTCGTTGCGACGAGTGCGTCAATATGTCCTCCTGTTTGCTCCAGGCGACGGTGTAGCCGAGCGGACGGTGCCTAGAGTCGTAGCGCGCCATGTCGTAATCCGGCGGTGATTCCTTGCAGATCTTCCAGTTGGAATACATGGAGAGCCCGTGCTGCTGCGTCACGTACATCGGCTGGGGCCTGTTCAACGTGCAATAGAACACCCTGGTGGAACACTTCAGCCCGAGATAGGTGTAGGCGTGTCCGTTGAGATAAAGCTGACCGTAGGATTTCTTCGGTCTCGGAGTTTCGGGACTTATCAGAGGCAGAGTGTTTGCCGTTGGTGTTATACCGTGATGTCGCTTCGGCGTGAAAGTCCCGGGTTTGAGGGGCAACGACGTGGGTCTCAGGAACTTGGTACCGCTCTCCTCCTCGTTGGTCACGTCGTTCTCCATCGTCATCGGTGCCGCCGCCGCCGATCCCTCGTTGATCGATTCCCCGGAGGGACCGTTTGGCAAGCTCGTCTTGGAGGAATCGA
Organism: Heteropelma amictum; assembly: GCA_959613375.1. Classification (NCBI taxonomy): domain Eukaryota; kingdom Metazoa; phylum Arthropoda; class Insecta; order Hymenoptera; family Ichneumonidae; genus Heteropelma; species Heteropelma amictum. The sequence goes on from OY390722.1 coordinate 1,128,262, forward strand.
GCGAGGACGGGACTCTCGGAGGGGCAACGTCGGTGCGTAGCATGTCGGCGTCAGCGGAATCGACGGACAAGACCGAGGATGGTGGCGAGGGCGACGGAGACGACGCGGTGCCCGACGAGGATGACTCGAGTTTCCCGAGCTCGGCGATGCTCCAGCTCGACGGTCTTTTTCTACCCTCGCGCTCTACCCTCGGTGAAAACCTCTCGGTGGAACTCGGACGGGCGAACGCAGCAGCGTCGTTCCCCGGTGCGCTCTCCTCGCGAGGAAGCTCCCTGCGTTCTCCTACGAGCTCGGCCGAGTGTCTCAATCGCGACGCAACGTTGCTCCTGATATGGCGGTCGAGCTCGACCTTGGTGAAATCGCTCGTTGCGCAGCTTCTCGCGGATATTCTGCATCTATCGTTGGTGGTCCCGTTGTTTCCGTTCTCCGCGAGAAGCTTGCCAACGACGAGCTTGGGACTGGCGCTCGACCTCGCCGTGTCCCTGGCGAGATCGAGGGGTTGACGAATTTGTCGATGGCGCTGCTGTTCCGACGTCGGACCGGGTATGCCGGGCACGACGGGGGTTTGTACTCTGACGGGGCTGGCAAGGTCGAGCGGCTGAGGCGCGTGAAGTCCCGGTAAACCCGGGATTACTCTGTAGGAGGAGGAGGAGGAGGAGCCGGACGACTCCAGGGTCGATACAACGGGTGATATGTCAAGATTGTCGTCGTTCGCGCTGGCCGACAGCGTGTGCGGGCCCGGCATGCCCGGAACGTAAGGTATGACCTTGCCGGCGTGGAGGATACTCGCGATGCCAGCTTGCGGCAGAGTCAGAGGATTGTAGGCAGTGATGCTCGTGAGGGGATTCAATTGGGGCTCGAGATAATTGTATCGCGACATGCTCGGAGCTAAATTCGGGGTTGATATGTTTGGTACGATCGGCGCCAGGATACTCGGGGTGTTGTTGGGCAGCGACATCGGGGAGCTCGAGGCGCTCGTCCCGACGACCGGTGGCTTGTGAAGCATCGTACCGCCCGAGTGTAATCCCGAACGCACGACGATCGACGACGTCTCGGTCGCGACGCTCGTCGAAGCTGCGATGACCCCCCCGGCCGCGTTGATCCCGCACTTGTTGCCCACCATCGCGTGATCGCTCGACGACGGCGAGTTGCTCCGTCTCGGCTCGATTCTCATGGTTTTCGTCTCGCCGCTGTTGTCGAGAATCCTCACCTGACCGCCGAACATCTGCAGGGAATTCGGCCTCGGATACTTGGACAGCTCCTCCAGGGATCTCAGCGTCGCGGTCGGCACCACCACGACGCCGCCGTCGGTCCTCGCTTTCTTCGTCGGCGGTGTGTAAGCGTCCACGAGTCTCGTATTGCCGAGGAGCGGACCCGGCGACGGAAGCGGCGCGATGACGCCGTAATAATCACCCGTACGCGCGTTGATCTCGTAATCGTCGCGCTTGTCGAGATTCAGCTGGAACTCGCTTCTTCTCACGGGGCTCGCGACCTTGCAGTAGTATCGACGATGAGCCTCGAGATTGTCCTCGCTCGTGTAGGCGATTTTGCACGAGGGACAGGCGAAATGATCCTTGTCCACGTCGGCGCAGGTTTCCTCCCCGTGAGGACGGCTCTTCAGCAGGAGATCCTTGATGATGGAACCTTCGGGATTCTTCGTGCGCTCGCGCGTCTCCTGCGCGAAACTGTCGCTGTAACAACGCTTTCTCGTCGATGACGACGACGACGACTCCTCGATCGACGACAGATTCAACGGTTGCTCGACGCTGTTTCTCGAAGTTTCCACGAGACTCTGCTGCCGCTGGACCAGCTTGTGCAGCCGAGGATCTATCGCCTCCACTATCGCTCGATTATCCGTGATTATCTTGTCGATGTGCTCCTGCAGCTGCTCCGCGTTTGGCTTGGCGCTCGGCGCTGCGCGGACCGTGGCGCACTTTGACACCGAAACCTCCGTCTCGTTGCTGACGCACTCGAGACCCGTGTGAAACTTTGGCTTGTAAATTTTGCCGGTTTTCACGGTTTTGCCGCAGCTAACCGGTGGCGCTTGGCTCGTTGCCACCGCCGCCGCTGTTGCCGCTGGTGGCGGTGGTGTTCCCGTCCCGTTGCTCGCGCTGTCCGACAGACTCACGTCCGAATCCTCGGAGACCTCGCGTGGAAAAAAAACAAAACGAGAAGATAACGACGAGGCATGATACATCGATTTCGGATAACAGCGTTGATTGAAATTTTACCCGATTAGCGTTTTACATTTGGAAAAAAAAAACGTCTCTGGTCGCGCTCACCTTGCTCGTATCGACGCCCCCTTCCATCTTGAGAGCGTGGGCCCTCGATCTGCAGTGCTTGTAGAGATTGGATTTCGTTTTGAAGGCGAATCCGCACGGCACGCAGGGATAGGGCCTCTCGTTCGTGTGGGCCCTGATGTGCTTCTGCAGTACACTGGGTTTGGCGCACGAGAGCTTGCAGTAGGGACAAACGTAGCCGGCTTTGCGAGATTCGGTGGTGGGTTCGCCCTCGGACTCGGGGGAGCCCTCGACGACCCTGGAAGACTCCTTGGCCAATTGTTTCTTTCTCGATATTTCGGAAGACGCGCCGTTGCTCTCCACGCTGACGCTCGTTTCTTTTTTATCATCGACCGGCGACGACCGAAGCGACGACGCCTCGGTCGTCGCCATCTTTTTGAACTTTTTGTGCAGATACTTTGGCTCTCCATCGTTGTTGTTGTTGTTGTTGTTGTTGTTGTTGGTATTGTTATTGTTGTTATTGTTGTTGTTGTTGTTATTGTTGCTGGTCAACTGTGGGTCTGTCATCGCCACAGTTCGAATCTCTGGAACGTGAAAAAACGAGTGATGAATATATGGAGGCGCGCGAGGATCAACTGCGCGCGTTCGAAGGCCGCGTCGGGGAGGAACGAGATTGTCAGGAGCGAGGGGAGGGGGGGTCGATTGAAAACGTACACGGGACGCGAATTATCGAGCGAAATTTCCTCGCGATCGAACGTGTCACGTACGCGCGGAGCAAAGCGTATACAAATACATTTGTATAATCGCGAAAGCGGAAACGGCCGAGTTCAGGAGTTCAAGCGCTCGCCGCGCGCGGTAACGCCGCTGGCGAATAATTTACCATTATTCGTGAATTGGCCGAGTCGGGAAAGTATACGCGATCGATAAACGCGATTCGATATCGATCGAAATCGAAAATACATTTTTCTTCCCCCTCAAATTTCATTTCGATTCATTTTATTCGTCGCTATTGCGGCGTTCATCGTTCGAAGCGTCCGAGGCCTCGTTCCTCCTCGGCCTGCTCTCGCACGCTCGAACGTTGACCGCCCGACACATCCGTGTTTTGTCGGCAACGTGACTTTTCTCTCGGTACATTCGCGCCGCGGGGGGGGGCATCGCGAATTCATCGAGCGTATTCCGCGCGTTCAGAAAATCTCCCGAGGCACGGCTGTTCTTCCGTTTGATGACGATAATAATAATAATAATTGACACGATAGCGGTGTTATCGCCGCGAAAGGCCTACAGCCGTCGTCACGGCGCCTCTGGCGGTGACGACAGCGCGATTCCAAGTTCGTCAACAAATCAACTTTGTGTTATTTATAAATATCTAGATTATATATATATATATATACACATGCAAATGTGTAGCCACGCACTTGCTTTCCTGGTACTTTTGTCGTCATTTTTGTCGAGAAAAACGCAGCTACTTTTCACGGAAGATGGTCCTGCTGAAGAGTGCGATTACATAATAATCGTGGTGAAAAAAAAACTTTTTTTTTTTTTTTTTTTTTTTCAATCACTGCCACCAACATACATACGTGTGTGAATTTCGCGACGCTCTCGTATTTACCCAAGAAACATCTCGTCGTGGCGAAAGTATCGCGTCTCTGTCAAACTTGTCTTCTCGGTCGAATCCGAATCCGTGCAAAACGCACATGCCGTACAGGTACGAGACGACGAGAGAGAGAGAGAGAGAACATCGTCGAGTCGGGTTTCTTCATTTATTCCCTTTGCTCGGCTCGAGATCGCTCGAATGTTTTTTCGACAAAGCATATACACAGTCCAGCCCGCGTACACAATGCGTATATACGTATTTATACGTGCACGCTACACCCGCGGAATAACCTCGGATTTTATCAAGCAGCACGAAGCGCAAAGTTGGCGTCTCGGCGAGGGCCTCGAAGGCTGTGCGTTGCATAGCAAGAGCGAGGGGGGGGGGGGAGGGGAGGGGAGAATATACACGTGCAAATATGCGCGCGTGTGTGTAACACCGGACTCGCGATAGAGAAACGAGTTTCGAGCGGAGAATTGAATGAAACGGCAACATCGCGACTCCTCCATTGACAGAACATGTATTCGCCTTGTATGTGTGTGTATATACCACATACACATATTCATATACACACGGGCGCACGGCCAAAGATGACGAGACCCCTGCCATATGCATACTTTCGTCTCTGCTGCGGAGAGTGCATAATAATAATAATAACACCGTCGGTACATTACCGACACACGGAAATGATACACACGACACTCGAAGAGTGCACATGCGTGCAACAGCGGAAACTTCCGTCCGAGAGTTGACCACGCAGATGGCATAATAACGCGCATACTCGTGCGCGCGAATGTTTCGCGGTGTTGCGTCACGCGCGTGAACATTCGTCATGTTATACACACACACACGTGTGCGTGTGTGTGTAAATAGGAAGCAGACCATTTCGAGAAGACGTTCTCTCGCAGTGGTTATGTATATAGCACGGCGACGCTCGCGAACGAGCCCTCCAACTCGTTCCTCGGGATGACGGGAGAGAAGAGATGATAATAATAAATATGAGGAAAAAAAGAGGGAGAATACGACAAAAAAAGACGTATGGGCATGTGGAGAGCCGGCGAGAGAGGTTCAAGTACGTTCTCCCCACTACCGCAGGCGGTGTCGTCGACGTAAACGTCCGGCTTGTTGCATCGCGTTTACTTCGTTGTATATATACACACATGTCAATATACGTGTATACGTGTGTATATGCAGTTTAACATACATTTTAACGGGTATAGAGGGCGTCCCAAAACTGGATGCTGATAATTCGACGCTGCGCGTTGAAAATGACATTTTCACTCGAGAGCCTTTGAACACTTTTTCATCCGACGATTTTCGAGTTGTTGATTGAAAAATACAGCTGGAGGAGCAGGATTCGCTCGCGTCCGATGAGTCGTCTGTGGTTTTGGTCGTACGAAAAAGCGGTACAATACATTTCCGAGCGAAATTTCATTATGAATCTGGCTCAGAGTTATTTATTGACATCGAGTTTTGCGACAGCCTGTATAATGCATATACAGGATCGTGTGTGTAGTCTTGGGGAGTTTCCGAGAATTCTTCTCTCTCTCTCTCTCTCTCTCTGGTATCGCTCGGCGCGTTCTTGGAAGTTGACGCCTCATCCCTGCGTACGAGTTTGGCCGCCGATCTGCCACTTGTATATACATATACATACGCGTACGCACGCGTGTGTATACTATTCGATATACAGGAAGTTTCAGGTATCGGTGGCCGAAAACACTCTTGTCAGGTCGACGCTTCGATGGAATCAAAAATGGTCTCGTTCGTTGTTGAAATTTCAAAATATATTTGAAAAATCATTTCGAGAGCTGTGTATATGTACTTTACGTACAATGTATCTCATGATCGTGTGTCGGTTGAGTAGGAGCCTGTAGATATACGTACGATGATGCACAATGACGTATGTGCATGTGTTTATGGGCGCAAAGTGGAGAAAAAGCGTGACTCGGCGATGAGGAAGCACCACACACACACAAACACACACACGTACACACACACGCACACACACACACACGGGGTGCAAGAAGGATAAAGCGAGAGGAGGAGCATTTTTTTTTCCTTCATTTTTTTTGCTCGCCTTTTCGCTGCACCGCGAGCGCGTCTATAGCACACATACAGAGAGGCTCCCCGTTCGCAGTATTACTTTCGTCCGCCAGGAGGAGCCACCGCATCGGTATTCGGTCAACGTACCCGTGCGCGTGGATTTCGTAAACGTGGTCGGTAGCTCGTTGTCTCATTATTATTATTTTCAATCTTTCATCTTGCTTTCCTCTTGCGCGATTTCAAAAGGATACGGAAGCTCGTACATGTTTAGTTTGTAGGAAGAGAGGCGGGAAATGCAAAATGTCCGAACGAACGACGCGACGCACCGACGAAAAGAAAGCGAAAAAGAACGATTGCATATCGCGGCTCGTTATACTCGTTATCATCGCGATTTTTGCGCCTCGAACGCCGGTTGCGAAAATACGCGTCATTACGCACTCGTGTTACATACGCGAGTTTACGAGGTCGTCCGGACTATGCACGAACGCGTCCGCGCGGAGAGTCTCGATTTCGCGCGCCTCAAGAATCGCGTGTTTACTCGCGCGCATACCGCATTTTTGCAGATGCGATTCTCCCCTCCGAGAATTTGATAAAACAATTATCTCGGTGAATTGGAGAAAAATACACGGAGAACGATGTATATTTAGAAATATCTCGCGAGTATGAATTTAATATCGAGTATACATCGCATATGTGTATAAGGTACATACATCGTGTATCGCTCGTGTATAACTTTGCGGTACACGAGACTTTCATTCATATCGTCGAATGTATGCTGTATACCAGGCATGGATGCTCGCGCTCACGCGCGCGATGTGCGATTGCGCTGCAGCGCCGTAATTTTTCTTCATCCGTCAAAATCCGGTAACTGTCAAATTTAAGCAAAAACAAAACATACGGAAATGAATCCAAATGTCTTTTTCCAGATTTTCAATCTTTCGGGAGCTTATCCGATCGGAAATTTCCCGCTGATTACGAAGCTCTTCGATTTTTTCCCGAAAACTCGATATTTCAATGTCAAAATAGTAATTAATTGACAAAATTCGTATTATTGCATTTTCGGACCGAAATATTGGCTTTTTGATGAAATACCGGTGTGTTTCGTAATCAGCGGGAGAAAATACATGGATATAGACCATTTAAAATCATTTTTGAAATCCAAAATTTTTCGCCATTTTTTGCCCGATTGAGTTGGTTCACTAAAATGCTCGCCATTTTTTTCCTCTTCGAGGTAGATACTCCAACTTGTGCTTGTTCTCTTCGCAATTGCCGAGGCTTCAAAATGCCGTTTGGCTCACGTAGATATCTTCATTTTTCAATTTTTGGCAGATTTTTTAAGCTGGACCCTCGATTTTCGCCAATTTTCCCACACATACCCCTTTGCGTTTTTTTCGCCAATTTTCAACATCGATTTTGAGGGTGAAGCAATTTAGCTATCGACATTTAACTTTCACCGCTTTCTAAGTCTACTCGAGGGCTATCCAAAACACCCCCTACAAGTCAATATAGCCCAATTAGGACGGAAGTTATGACCATTTGAAATTTCGACTTTTCGACGATTCTGGAAAAGTAGCTAAAAATGACGAAAAATTTCTTTTTTCGAATTTTCAATAGTTCAACCACCTGTTCCATCGCAAATTTTCCGCCGATTACAAAACTCGCCGAGTTTTTCGCGAAAACACGAAATTTCAGTAAGAAAACCAGTCAAATTCGAGTGGAAACAAAACAGACGTGCGCATCGAAAAACAAACGGAATTTCGCCACGAAATTCCTTCTTTTTTCGGACTCCACAACTTTTTACGAGAAGGATAAGAATAAATCCACGCTCGTATAATTAATATCCCATTTTCGGCTCGATAATAAATGAGCTTTGATGGAAAAAAACATTTCGCATTCCCAGTCCTCTCCTGTAGCCTTTTCAGTTTTCTAACGAACCAATGTTATCGGCGGATTTGCCGCAAAAGTCACATTTCCGGTAAATGTTTGTACCGAAAACAATTTTGATAAAGGAGGCTCGGATTCCTGCGGTCGTGCGTGTACATCGTGTACGGTGCTGCCGCGATCGCGGGGAGCGGGAGAAGCCCGCGATGATACACACACCGGCGGGCCAGCGTGATGTACGCTCGCTCGAAAGTGAGTCACCGCGCGCACCGCGAGCAGTGGCGGCGTGCGTGTCGCGCGCGTGTGTGCGTGCGCGCGCGTCTCTCCGACGGGTCAACTTCTCTTATCCGACAGTCGCTCTTCTCGCCGCTTAGTCGCTCGCGCGGATTCTCGCGTTTCTTTCAAGGCGCTTTGGCCATCCATCCCCACTCGTTGGCGACGCGAGTGGGGGAAGAGGTTGTCCCCGCGCGGTCGAATCTTCCAAGCGGTGGATAAACATAATATTACTACCATGTAAGAAAGGGAGAGAAGGGGAGGGGGGGGGGGCGCGCGAGGCGATTGGGTCACGCACCCCGTTTTGCTGTTGCGCTTCTATACACGCGTATACAACGTCTGCTAACGTGCCCTAGAGGACGTTCACGGCCGTATATACATATTCCGCGTGGAATTCCCGCATTGTTTTCGTCGGTGCGTTTACCTCGCGATTCGACGCGTTTATCGGGCCCGCTCTCCCTTTTCACTCGTATATTACACACGTGCATCGAGGTTTCACCGTGCGATTACCAAAATGGCGATATCGTAATTATTCCCGCTGTTTCATGATCGATTATCGACGATAATAATGATTTTTCAATGGAAAACAGGTTATCTCGTCGTCGTCGTCGTCGATAGCGAATACGTGCGAACAGGAAACTAATGGGTCGCGCGAATGTCTCCGTTAACGCGGTACGGACGGGTGATGGGGAGAAAGTGGGCAAATTCTGGAGGAACGGCACTTGGATCATCGAGACTGAAGGAGATGCAACCGGAAATGTGCCTGCAGCTCGGACGGGAATAAAAAGTTAGCGAGCAACTTTTTTTAGTGCTCTCTGTTTTAGGAAAAAAAGTATGAGAGAGAGAGAGAGAGAGAGAGAGAGAGAGAGAGAGAGAGAGAGAGAGAGAGAGAGAGAGAGACGTCACGTAGGCTCGTGGTTCACCTGTCGTCATGGCAACGCCGCTCCGCCGCTCACTTGTTACTCCATCATAGCGGACGGTACACAAGTACACAGAGTCTCGGGGGCTCCTCGGTCCTCACGCAGCCTCCGCGCTATCGCCGCGTATATCTCGGTCCATCGTCACGCGAGACCCGCTTCGCGCCGCCACTCTCCGCCACTCTCCTCGGAGCGCGCAGACGTCTATAATAGTATGTATAAATATACATGAGCACACGCGCGCCACGACCAACCGCGAGAAAATCGCAAATATCTCATATGCATGTGCACACAAACGAGGCTGGTGTCCGCTGCCGCCTCTCCTCTCTATCTCCTCGCAAAACTGGCTCGCCCGCGGTACTTTATAGCTCGCGACGCTCAACGCTCAACGCTCCCCGTGTCCCGCACAGCCCACGCGATCTTTCCCCTCTTTTATCCGCGAGAGATCGACGAGTCACCGCGAGGAATCTCCCCCGAGTTTTGTACACTCCGTAAGCTGCGACACGCGCGCGAAACTATCGCATCTCGAGCATCGCCTTTATTCCTCCTCGATTCTCCTCTTTTTCGAACGTTCCAGCATCCTCGCAACGACGAATCGCGACACAACTCGAGTGGCAAAAAAGCTCACCGAAGAAACGCCGAAAAATCGAAATTCAGCCTCTTCCGAGGGATTTTCTTTCCGATAAAAAAAAAAACGTTTTCAATTAAACGCTTCGAGCTCTCCGACTGATGATCGCGACGAATTAATCGACGTTTTTTCGGGAGAGCCACGCTTCTGAATATTCACTCGCATGTTCCGAGCGGAGAGGCGCGATCGCCCGCAAACTTTCGAGACGCTCGTCCTCGTTTCGTTCGTCATTCCCGAGCGTACCAAAAACACCGCGATTCAAGTTTCGCACTCGCGTTGGCATATTTTCTCTCTTATTTTCGCGCTGTTGCTGCTTTTTCTTCTCGTGACTATGCAAACGTACCGGAAATCTTCGAACGTGCCTGCGCGTATTTTTGTTTTTTTTCAAACGTCACGCTGTCCCGCTGGACGCGAGCGCGCAGTGTGCCGCCGTTTCCCCGCGCACAGAAAAAAAAAACACACGACACACGCGCGCGAACACAGGCGGGCGCGCGCTCTCGTCTCGCTGCGTAGACAACGAGCGTAGCTCTCGTCCGTCTTCGCTGCGTTCGCTCGCGGCATCCCCGAGGGCGGCGGAGAGGGGAGAATTCACCTCGTCTCCCCCCTCCAGCTCCTCGTTATCCCCACCACTCTCTCCGTCGTTGTTATATTCGTCCGCCGCGGCGCTCGCCTTTTTTCCGACTCGGGGATCCGCGTGTGTGCGCCCCCCTCCCTTCTTCCTCCTTTCCCCTCCCGGCGCGCGTATATATATCGCGTTTATCCACTTATACCGGAACGCGTCAATCTGTTTGCCATGCAAATCCCGTCGGGGATCGCGCGGTCCTGTGACTGTACCGCTGACGTAGTAGTAGTAGCACAGAAGCACACCGGGACGACGAAAAACACCGAGGGGAAACGCGCGCGGCTATAAACAGCCCATTGAGGGCGCGCGCGAATCATTCTTTCGCGAGTCTCTCGAAAATGAAAAAATTATTCAAAAAATTTGAAAAATATCCAATTTTTCGCAAAAGTTTTTCCATATCTGTACCGTATACGAGTTTCAAATGGAAATTCGATCGGACGGAGCTGTACGAGAACAATCCGGAAAGAAAACGGTATTTGCGCGTACAACGTACATGCTGCAATATGCAATATGCGGTAATTACAAAAAGAATCACGCGACGCAAAGCGTACGCGTCTCTCGTCTCGCGTTTCTCTTTCTTCTTTTCGCATACGAGCATTTTGCGCGGCCGTCTTCGACTCGAGCGCACACGCGCGAGGATTCGTCATATACGCGAATCCCTCGACCGTGTCGCGGAAGGCAGAAGAAGAACGAAAAAATACCTAAACGAAAAGGAGAAAAAACAACAGTTCGTCAAGCGCGTATCTGCGCGATGTAGACAGGCCGACGCGTCTATCTTTCGTTTCGTTTTTATTTACTTTTTCAAATCCTACATCAATCCGGGAGCATTACCGCACGCCTATCTTGGCAAACGACGAACGCTCCCCTAGCGTCTCGCGATGTGACTCGCATGCTCCCCCCCCCCTCCCCTCCCGCGCCACACTGTGCCGCCGCCAGCGCACGGCACGGGGAAACCTCTCGCGTCGCGCGACCGAGTGTCTACTCTGACGTCACTGGCGCCTAATCGCCCTGTACTTTGCACATCGTGACTCTCCTCCGGCTAGACTCTCCTCGTGTTGTATGTCCCAACACCTTGCACCGCGAGAAGCTCACGGGGTATCCCCCACCACCATTTCCATCTTTCTCTCTCTCTTTCTCTCTCAACACTTGTGCGCGCCGTGTGTGACCCTTCGCGCCAGCTCACTCGTGCTCTCTCACCGCATCTCTCTTTTCGGTCGCTCGCTCGCCACTTATCCCATAGCCCCTTGCGCCTCCTCAGCTGCTCCGTGTGTGACCCTTGATGCCTGCTTTTTCTCTCTCTCTCTCTCTCTCCTCTGCCTCTTTTCGCCTCTCCGCCGCTCATTTTTTTTTCGCGCTACACGTAACGAGTATACATTCAGAGGCACCGGAATGACGATGAAATACAGTAGCACACGCGGTACCCAAACGGGACTGCACGCGTGTATACAAGGGTGTTTGAAAAAAATACGTTAATTAACGTTTTTTTTTTGTCTCAATGAACGCGATGAATCTGAAAAACAATCGGGAAGAATCGAATCAAAGTGACCCGCCATGCCGGAGAGTCGAAGCAAATTCGGGTTTGTTTCATGGATTTCGGACAATGTGCGATACCTGTCGACCGCTTCGCAGTTTCGTTGGCCGTTTCTTCGAAATGGCACAATGAATCGTGGCGAAACTGGCCTCGTCTTGTGTGAAACCATGGCAAAAGTAGGATGAGAGTTTCTTTTCATCGAAAATCATTATCCTTCCGGAAAAAATTGCGTTCGAGTTTCACTCAATCTTACAATGCGCGATACACCATGAATTCTCGTGAAAAAACATAAACACTCTCGAGATTCGGGAGATTGCCGAATAAATGAAATAAATAAAATAAATCGTTCGAAAAGTACGTCACGTTGTAAAAGATCGACGAAACAAAGCGATCCCCTCTCTCACACCGGTACGCCGGTTTCGGACGATTTTTAAAGGGAAAGCCCGCGGACGAAAGCGGATGTCGGATGCTATACACGTTACTCACCCCGTGCTTTATCCAGCTGTTGGCGTTTTGTCGCTCTCGGAGATTCGCTCGCGCGGATTTTCCTCCGATCGCTCGATATGTTTTTCCATTCGCGTTTGTCGTGTTTTTCCTTTTACTCCACGGTGATTTGGCGGCGCGACTTTCTTTTTTTTTCTTTTTTTTCTCGATTTACTTAAATTCCACCGCGATTCGACGCTGCAAATTCACCGCTAAACTGTGCGTGTATTCGCGCGCGGCATTCGCCACCGTGATAACTCTCGTGTGCGAAACAAGATGGAAGGGGAAAAAAGAGCAGCCCTCGGGAGGCGAAAAAACGCTGTTGTCGCCGCTGCCACGGGGATTTTTTTTTTCTTTCTTCCGGAAGCCAAGAATTCCGACGAAACACCCACGTGCTGCGGTGCAACGCACGCCCGAGGGAAAACGACAGGGACACAGGGAGAGAGAGAGAGACGGAGATAAAATTGGAAATCACAACGAAAATTATTCAACGGCGGGCAAAGTCCTCACCGTCATCATTCCTGCCCGATCTTGACACTCTCTCGTGTTTACACTCGCGAAACTGCAGCGCCTGCTCGCAACGACATGTCGCGCGTGTTTGTGCGAATCCGTTGCGACGAAAAAAAAAAGAAACCACGGGAGAGGGACGATGATGCGCGAATTGGCACACGCGAGAATTTTCGACTTGTTTCTCTCCACTTTTTTTCCTTCTCACGCGTAAAATCTCGGTAAAACACACAGTAGCACTGACTTTTTCGTACTGCTTATCATGATCACTCTCTCTCTCTCTCTCTCTTCTCTCACTTTCTTTATCACAAACGTATACACAGGGAAGCTCTTTCGATTCGCGTAGGAAGATAATCGTCGAAAGAAGACACTTAATTTTTTTCTCGCAATTTCTCTCCCCCCTCGACCCTTCTTTATCAACGGGTCATTCGGAGCGAAGCAATAACGTTCCCCGAGAGGTGTAGCGGCGTTCGAATCCAGCTCGCACGACCGCGACGCGCATTCTACACGGCCTCACACTGTGCTTCTCGCTCGCTAGCTCGCGTCTCTCACGGCGTTGTTATTGTTGCGTAACTGAGAGATCGGCGCGCGCGCTCACTCGTGACGCTATGATTCGAGCTCGGTGCTTCTAGTTCTACTGGCGAGCGAGACTCCGCTGCTGCCTGCGCGGAGAGCGTAAGGTTGTTGGCGCTCGAAGGAGGGGGCGAGGAGAGAAGCGGGGGAGGGGGAAGAGCAACGCGCAGCTCACAGCGCCGACTATAGTGGGTAGTAGTAATTCGTGTATAGTTTCCATACAGCGGGATGACGCTGTCGGTATATATACTTTGTACACTGGCTTTCTCCGGTATGCGCGCTACAGTCGACGCTCTCTCCGACGAATGTCTCCGCTACAGACCTACTGCGGGCTTCCCCACTGTCGATCGACCGGTGGTGCATCAATCGAGCTAATCACGCGTCGTTCACAATCGCACCTGCGTCTTTTGAACGCCGAAATTGTCGGGCTGTTCGAGACTGATAATGAAAACAAACAAATCGAAAGCGGATGAGCTTCGCGTTTCTTTTACGACTTTTGAACAGAAAATAAGAACTCGAGAGATAATACGTGGTAATTCGTGCAAACGTTAATTTCTTCCGGTTTTTCTCTACACCGCATATTGAAGCATAATTGGTTTTTAAATTGTAGGAAACCTTTGTACCGACGCGCAAGCTAAAAGTACCCACGGGCTGTACGGCTATTACGATTATGTACGAGGTTATGAGAGGGTTGAGGGGAAAAGTTTACGGATCCGAGCGTCGACTGTAGAGTCCGCACGGAGGGTTCAACGCAGGCGGTGTACGAGTGTGTGTGTGCGTGTGTGTGTGTGTGGCAAACCTCGGACGTAAGCGCAGGGAGGGGAATGGGCCGAGTGGACAGGAGAGAGACGGCGAATTCCGAAACGAACTCTTTACGGTAGCTCGGTGAGAAAGAGAGAGAGAGAGGGAAGGGGGAGGTGCAGAGCGAGATGGAGCGAACGAGCGAGGTAGACGGTTGTGTGTGGCGAGCGGTGCGCCGTCTGGCGTGGCTGGCGACAGTCTGCTGCCTTCCGAGAACCACGAAGCGATTCCGTGTATCGAGCGCGCGCGCACGTTGCTTTTTCTTCTCTCTCTCCGTCCCTCTCGTCATCGTTTTATCTCGGTTGGAACTTACTCTCGGAGAGCTCATGGACGAGTCGAGAGTGTTCCCAACATGACCGTAGAGAGAGAGACAAAGCGTCGGAGGGGAGAAGAAAGTAAGTAAGAAAGAGCGCGAGAGAGAGAGAGAGAGAGAGAGTAGGCAAGGATACGGTCGAACCCAGAGGCTACCGGGGGCGGATCGCTGCCGCTGCGCCCTGGATATAATCATCGTCGAGAATGAACCAGAGAGAGAGAGAGAGCGAGAGAGAGATAGAAAAGAAGCAAAACGTAGAGAGGCAAGAAAAAAAGGGCAAGGAACGAACGCGCGGTGTACGAGAGAGATTCAAGAAAGACTCGAGAGAAACGTGTTTTACGTGACGGTGGATCCAACAACCTTACGTTACGGAGAATCGTGTATAATCGAGAATCGAGATAGGCTGCAAAGAGGGTTGAAACGCCGGGAAAAATTGAAAAATCCAGATTTTATTCGGATGAGTTTTCCGGATAAATTTTCTTTTTTAAATTCATCACACTATATTATTATTACTGCTATCATCATTTTTATTTATTTTTTCATCCACGTTTCAAAAGAATAGTCGAACCCTCTCTCTCTCTCTCTCTCTCTCTCTCTCTCTCTCTCTCTCTCTCTCTCTCTCTCTCTCTCTCTCTCCTCCGGTTGCTGTTTCGACTCGCACGGTGCACGGCGGGTGGTGCACCCGAGGG